>CAWVQA010000803.1:0-107879 GCA_963932145.1 Acanthosepion lycidas
TTTCAACAATTATTATACAATGTATTTTAAATGATTACGAATATTTAAACCGTTCGATATTTTATTATGTTTCAACAATATATAGTGCACAAATTAAGTTTTCAAATTGCGTTAATTTATCAGTTGCCTGATTTGTAGCACATCTTTCGTTTTCAAACAATTTACTTGTATATGGAAAATACGTTTTTGTTAATACATAGTTTAAAACTGAATAGATGTGAACTTTCTTATTGCCACTGTATTACGTCTTTCATTTTGGGCCCAAACATTTCACTTCATATAGAAGGTAGGCATATAAAGTGTATATATATTAAACTCTTGTTCTGGTAAAGAAAATTCTTGTGTCGAACCAAATTGGTCAGATACCTAAAAGTCATCAAGTTATCTTCAGTACTGTGGCTGTGAGGAAGTCAACCCCTTCCAATTATTAAACAAAGTGGAGGCAGGCTAAGTTTTAGTCCATTCTTTCACTACCTGAAACATATCGCACCATAGATTTGCAATTTTCAAATTCCTTTTTACAAAAATCATTTAATGTGTGTTCAGTCTTACAGTTTATCAAAACCAACATGTTTGCTATTGCGCTGAAAGTTTCAACATTTCTTTTACTTTTGTTAATGTGTCAGAACAACTGCACAACATTTCAGTAGTAAGCTTTTCTTAACTTTAGTATTTTCTATTTATATATTTTTCATAATCTAAGCAAAACATGGGACAAATCCATCTTGAAATAGATTCTTGATAATTTTAAATTCTGACACGCATCCACATATTCGATTAAAATCAAATCTTTGAAACATATTGGTCAGGAGGATTTTTTAAAAAAATTCCAGTCTATAATTAGGAGAAGAAATCTATTTTCTTGGATCATACACCGTTCCATTTAATTATAGATATTTTCGTGATGCTCTTTATCCTTCTATCTAGAGATTGATTTATTTGGAAAATATCTAAGAACTATGCAGACTGGAGTATTTATTTCGGATAAAACCAGGATAGTAAAGTAATCTATTTTTACCTTTATTTATTTATTTATTTATTTATTTATTTTTGTTTATTTATTTTTACCTTTATTTGATTAATTATTAATTAAATATGTTGATATGAAAGAATGTTCATTTTACATAGACTGAAATTCATATGCCGAAACTTACCAACATTGGTTGGTTAACACGAATTTCGAGGAGAAAACATTGACTTTGATAATAAAATCTGACCGTACCAATATTTGTTCACCTGATTTAAAGTATCAAAATTTCATTTCAGTTAATAAAGATGTTTTTTTTGTTTCATTTCCTGCGACAGCAAAAATTCTATTTAAAATAATTTTATAGAACTTTTTCTGAAATAAAAATCGGAAAATGAAAGGAAAAGAAAAATTAAATAATGAAACAGTCATATTGGTAATAAGTCAAGAGGCACGGTGGAGTATTTGATAGCGGCTTGGAGCCAAGTTCGAATTCCCTTGGAAAAGATATGAATCCTCTTCTTCTCACCAGCTATGGTTAAATAGCAGTACAGACCGGGTTCTATATTCCTGGATGGCATCTGGTCTACTGCAAAAAGAAATGGCAACCTACTGCGAGAAAAAAAAAATCTGCCTCATCAGTCATGTATCGAAAGATACATGATCGCCTAAAAGTGTATCGCGCATGGCACTTAACTGAATCGGAGGACCGAGCTCGAATTCCCAGTTGAATCCATTACATTCGCTTACGTGTTAATTCCCTTGCGAAATGTATGAATGCACTTTTTCTTCCCAAGCTATGGGTAAATATCAGTACAGACCGGGTTCTATAGCCTTGGATGGCATCTGATCTACTGCAGAAAGAAATGACAACCTACTGCGAGAAAAAATCTGCCTCATCAGTCATGTATCGATAGGTACATGATCGCCTAACGGGTATCATGCATGGCACATAACTGACTGGCGTGTTTATTAAGAAGATCGAGATCAGCAATATGTATCAGGTAATCTGGAGTTGAAATTATCTGGATACCAACAAGGTCTTTGAACCCAGCCAAGTTGTCTGGCGGAAGGCAGGTAACAACTGTTTCCATTAAATAACCCTTGCGTGATTAGATGGATAAGTTTCAATGCTTTTTTAAATTGTAAAAGTTAAAGGAGGTTTAATTTCGCTACTCAAATGTACGTGATGTGATGCCAGTCATCAAGGATAAGTTATTCTTAGGCTTAGACAGTAAACAAAATTCCGAGATATTTGATGCCCAAACTTGAAGCATATCAGAAATGTATATTTAAAACAATAAGTTTAAATACGTTAGTTTTTCGTTTGTATTTTTAAAACATCAGTTGAACGTCAAGAAAACGAAAACAAATTTGAAATGAATTAAACGTTTATGATGTGAAAAGTTGAAATAGCAATCAAATATTTTTTATCTTCTTTAAATGTGCAATTATAATGACTTTAAAAACATTTCAGATCCATTATTGCATAGGGAGCTTAGCTTATCATTTCTGAATACGGAGATGCCAGTTCAGGACCTCTAAAACCAGACATAGTTCAGATACAATAGATACTTTGGAGTTGTGCATTCTTCAAAAAGATAATAAATGGAATTGTGGCCCAATTTGGACTGTAATGAGATTATTTCCTTTTTTACAAATTATTTAAGATCTTTTATTATGCTTCATTTTTACCTACTTGCAAAAATTAAAATCGAAATAAAAGTTATCAGCAAGGATTTTATTTAATTGTTGTGTATAAAACTTTTCTAATTTTTAATCATATCCAGAGATGAGAGATTAAAAGAAAGTCTTAAAAATGAGTTATCTGTCTACACTGATTTTGCAAGGTAAAATTATTTCCCTCTTTAGAAAAAGAAGTTCGGACTTGAAAAAGGAATATTTTTGAAAATATAAATTGATACATTATTTTCAGACATAATCCTTGGAATCTGTCGGAAGAAGGGATGGTGTCTACATGTGATAATTTTTTTAAAATAAATCAAAGCCACTAAATTTTTTATGTTTTTTTTTCTTTTTTTTTAAGTCTCTTTCTCTTTTTTTATTCCGTAATATCTTCCCTGTCATACCAAAGTGTATTTTTTGAGGGGTGGAAAACATCAAAATTCACGGTCTTTTAGGTATTGAAGAGTGGATACATCGAAGCTGGTAAGTTCCATGAATTATAGAAGCGGATACTGGATTATTAAAGTGATACAGACGAGAATTCGGCTTAAAGAAAGCAATCAACCAATGTATTTTCAAGCCCGAAAAGTTCATGCTCATATGTTACCCTTGGTTGTTACTAAGCTGAAAATGTGTTGGAACAAGGAATATTAGAAAAAGTCAGCCAGGATGGTAGCAGTTAGGATTCATCCACTGTGCTGATATGCAAGTACAATGAAGATTTAAGAATTTGTGGCAATTATAAGATTGGCGTGAATCACCAAAACTGTTCTGATTCATTGCCACTGCCAAACACTGAAATAACGTACCATGAGTTTGCTGGTATTAAATAATTTGCTAAAGTTAACTTCAAGTCAGCATATAATCAGATAACAATTGATAGCAAGTTTCAAGAAGTCACCAAAATGAACATATTATTGGATTAAACAGAAGGACGTTTGGAGTTAAAAATTTAAAACACAAAATCAAAAAAACCATCGAAAATGTTTTAGAGGTGATTAAAAATATAATTGTATATGAGGACAATATTGGCATTGGTGCTTGCAGAAAAGAAGCGCTAAACAGTAAAACGGGGCAAGTTTGAGAAAATTAAATAGGACTGTATGACAATTAATCGTGATAAATGCAAGTTTAATTGGGAAAATCATACTTAGGATATCAAATATCCAAAGATGGTATATTGCTGGATGATAAACTCGTAAGATTTGAGAGATAGCTGCACCCAGAAATAAGAGTCAGAATCTTTTTTGTGATTAACCAATTTCTATAACAGATATCTACCGCGATATAGTGGAACGATTTAACAAAATAAGGAAGAAGAATACCGAATTTCAATGGACAAAAATACAGGAGGTTGCTTTCGAGAAATTAAAAAATAAAACACTCGTAAACAAAGGAGTTGTTAAAATTTTGGACTCGGCGAAAAAATTGACGTTAACAAACTGATGTCAGTGACTGTGCTATAGCCGCAGTGTTGTCACAGGGGGTATTACCTTGTAATGTACTTATCCGGAAAACTAACATTGACGGAGGCGAATTATTTAAATATTGACAAGGAGGAGGAAATAGCGATTGTGTGGAGCAAAGAAAGAGCTAGATTTTTTTTTTTTTTTTTTTTGCTGGGTAGGACATTTCTATTGAAATCTGACCATAAGCCTTTGGAATTTATATTCAACACCAGAAGAGAGTTCCCAAATGTCAAATCTGCAAGGATATTAATATGGACGATTAGGCTGATGTCGTTTGACTTTGACATTGTATATATTAAAGGAAATACTATTCCGTATGTTGATGCATTATCTTGGTTAAAGTTTGGGAGTAAAAATATTGAAGTAATCGGAAATATTGCGGATAGTTTTTTGTACTAGATAGAAATGGATGTATTATCCTTAAAAGGGCTTAGGCTGGGAAATAGACAGGGACCAGTGTTGAATAGAATTCTGGATAGAAATAAAGAGAAATACATGGAAGAATTGCTGTATGACCGAGAGACCTTTTAAAGAATCAAGACACAACGATAGAAAAAGAAATTATGTGTAATGAAGATATCCTAGTACCTCCACAGTCTCCGAGAAAAGAATTAATTAAAGCCGTGCACAACGATATACATGGAAGTATATTGGTTACGCATATGTGTTTAACATTGTAAGCATGGTGGCCAGGCTATTCAAGAGGGTGGAAGAACATGGTAAAAAAACCCCCCAAAGTGTGCAGAAATAAAGAAATTTAGGCAAACTAAAATTCACTTCTGGCCAAAGGAAATGGAGCCCTGGACGCGAGTACATGTGGGTCATGCCACCATTAAAGCTATGTAGCATGAGTATTGTTCTCTTGACGGTCGTTCAAACAGAATGTTCGTAAGTGCCGCTTGGCCTGTATTTACATTGTATTTTCTTTCACCGGTTTTCTTACCAGTGATCACTTTATTCATTTCATCTTTTCGGTGGGCCTCTCTTCCCGACATGCTCCCCCTACCATGACCACAAGGCCTATGAATTGTGTTCATAGGACGGGTAATCATGTGCCGGTCCTCGCATTTGTTGGGTTAATAATCTAGGTGGTTGTGATACCTTTGTACTACGCCGTACACCCTGATTTGTTGGCAGTTATACGATTGTGGGTTGTCTTCCGTCCACTTCCATTTTGTCCAAGACCCTGTCGTCGCATCCCGGCTCGTCTATTTCCATACTTTTCAGTGCGGTGTATGGTGGTTCGTCATCGATGGAAGCGGTTGTGATGTCTGGTAGTCTGGTATATCTACGACGGGTAATATCACCACTTCTGCTCTCGTCCATTACTTTGAGGGTAATGTACTGATGATATGTATTTTTTTTATTCCCTAATCCTTAAGGAACGAATTGTATTTTTGGGAGTCAAATTGCGTTCCTCCATCCGACGATATCTCCTCCGGTGCACCGTACATAAAGAACCAACTTCGTAAGGACTCGCATATTGTTTTAGCTTTCCCCGATGTTAATGAGGGCTACTTCCAGTGAGAAAAAGAGCACCATGACGCAATCCACTCAGCCAGAAATATGTATTG
The DNA here is from genome assembly GCA_963932145.1 of Acanthosepion lycidas. NCBI lineage: Eukaryota > Metazoa > Mollusca > Cephalopoda > Sepiida > Sepiidae > Acanthosepion > Acanthosepion lycidas. The sequence continues at coordinate 5,697 of CAWVQA010000803.1, forward strand.
CTTGGCATTTGCACCAGAAGCTTCAGTACGAACATTTCATGGTGTTTAGATGTCAATCTGAAGACAGTGCAGAGGATTCCGAAAGAGTTGGATGAATCTAATTGTGATTACAAAGGCACAGCAGCTCAAAAAATTAACTCTGATTGTTCTGATAAGAAAAGAACATCAGACTCGACACGGAGGCCTACTTCAAGAAGTAGTGCTGCCCTGAATCAAGATGTTGTCTGCTGGGAGGTCAAAAGAGCTGTTATTCCTTTGACGCCACGATTAATGAATACACTTTCTACTCACTCAGTAATGTTTATTTATAAGAATATAAAAGTATATGATCCAATTACAATGTGATATTTATCATTTACTATTTTATGAAAAAATATATTTAAAACAAAATATTTTTATTCAAAAATTTACAAAAATAGAATATATATATATATACATATATATATGCAGCTCAAAGCCTTTTTTACATGGAGTTTTCCGAACCCATAGGCTCGGGTAAAAATTACTCATAGACCCCTTATACACGGGCTTGGGTTGCTCTCTATCTCTTCGGCGTAGGTTCTATTCTGCCCGAAGATAGAAAGGTCGACAAACTCTAAGAGTCCTGTGGGCATTTACGTTTGACTCACCACTGAATCAAAATGTGACACAAGGTCAGTTTGTTTTAACGTGGGGACTTGTGTGTCAACACTCGGGCCACTAGATAAAACTGGTCTGAGCTAGTTATAGTCGGTTATCCCACCACTACAGAACAGATTTTACGGAACAAGTTCGAGGATTCTGTCCAGGCAGTGGGGAGAGGACAGTCACCAGTACGGAATAGATACTACAGCAGCATCTCCTCCAACGGGAAAACCCATCCTCTGATCGATTCGACTGCTTCGACATTTATCCGAGAAGCCCCACCCCCACCACCACCACCACCAACACGAGGTGTGATGTGGTGCAAGGTCGGTTTTTAACATGGGACTCTCCGAGAGGGTATGTTTGGGCAAAAATTACTCGTAGACCTTGCATACTCGGGGTCGGGAAGTTGTCTGCTTCCCTAGACGATACTTTGCCGTTTGGCATAGTCTCGTCTGGGTTTCTCTCGCTCGGAGGCAGAGAGGTCGACAAGAGAGATACTGCTGCCCATGTGGACTAAAAATGCATTGATATAATTTACAATGGAGAGAGAAATCAACAAAAAAGACTAGCATTGATTGATGTACTAATATCTTTATCAGAACCTGGGTTCAAGATATCCCTTTATCGCAAGCCAACATTCACCGAACTATATCTCAACTTCGACCCCCAACAAAGTAACCTACAATATCGAGTAAAAGTCATGTGGCGATCCAGAGACATATGAACAAGAAATGGTCAGTATAAACAGTAGCCTAAAGTGTAATAACTACCTTGGGTAGATGAAAAAATCCCCCATGAACTGGGAAAGAAGTGTACAAAATGATAACAACACTCAGAAACCAATCTCGATCTTCCCACCCTATGTAAATGGTTTATTGGGAAAGGTATAAAGGATCTGTGGTCTGTATATCATTAGAGCAACCTTCCGGTGTGGTTCAACACTACGTAAACACCTCTTTCGAGTAAGACCACCTATAAAGGAGAACAAGATTAAGGACTGTGCGTAACATCATCCCGTGGAATTGTGGCAAGAAATATGAAGGACAAACAGGCCGTCGCCTGAAGATAAGACTACAGGAACACCGTCAGGACATAACACGAGGGAAAATAAGAAGATCAGGCATGGCTGATCATATATGAAGGGAAGAGGGAGATCTCTGCCTCTGTGGGATTAACTTGATATAATAGAGAATAAGTGGTTTGGCTCGAAATTCTAGCGTATATCACCTGAAGAAGGCCTGAGCGTACAACGTCCGAAACCTCGTGAATATAGCAATAAAGATCAGGACAACAGCCCGAACAATATAATATATATATATGTATGTATGTGTGTATATATATATATATATATATATATATATATATATATATATATATATTGAATACGGCCAACAAGAAAGATTCTTTCATTCTTTTCTATCTGACAAAAATAAGGAAACCAAAAATGTATCTGGTAAGTTGGTAAGTTATTAAAAAATAAATTGGTATGGTGGTGATTTGCAGTTTAAGATCATTCTTGATTGTTCTTTATTCTGTTTATCTGGCCTTTCCTTTTTTGTTAACAAGTTTTGTTCCGCTAGAGCAGTGGTTCCCAAACTTTTTGGGGGGCCGCATGCTTCAACAAATGTTGTGATAAAAAATTACATTTAAAAGTAAAACAACAAGGGGCGGTGATCTCACTTTTTCCTTCATATCTGGTCAGCTCCGCCTGATTTTTCTATTTCCCCTCGTGTTATGGTTTTACGATGTTCTTGCAGTCTTAAGGGAGCAGCCCGTTTTTCCTTTCTTACCAAAACTGCAGGGGATGGTGAACACATAGTCCTCAATCAAGTTCTCCTCTATTTCTTAACCGAAAGACGTGTCTGCGAAGTTTTCAAAAACTTTTGAAGGTCGTCCAGATGTTATATAGATCTCAGATCTTTTGTTTTTTTTTTCCGATAATCCCTTCACATAAGTTGACCGAAGCTGTTTTCTGAATATAGTTATCCTCTTGTATCCTTCTATCCCAGTTTGTAGGAGCTGCTGTCATGTACCTAGATTAGTTGTTACGTTGTAGAGTACTTCTTCTACTGACCATTTCTTGGTCATATGTCTCTGAATCACCACTTATGACTTTTGCTCGATGTTGTAAGCAGCGGACAACTCCTTTCTTTACACTGTATGCCTGTTAGGAGTTGAAGTTGAGGTATAGGTCGGTGAATGTTGGCTTGCGGTATAGAGATGTCTTGAAGCTATGCTCTGTTCGAGATATTAGTGCAGTTTGCGAGTTTGATGTCGTTTTTTCTGTCCACTGGGAACTGTTTCGATGATCTTATTGAGTTCACTTGGTTCAGGAGAAATTGGACTTCTTCCTGGGTTGACCAGAGTATGAAGGGGTCGTCTACGTAAAGTAAATGTAAGAATTTGGGTTTCTAAGAATAAGCTCCTTTTTTAGAAGCGGGTTTAAATAATTTAGAAATATTATTTTTGTTATAAATTTCTATATTTTAGGACTGATATTATTAGTTAACGAACTTACTTCATATTTCTTCAAAACAATTGTTCTCGCCTGCCATTACTACACTACTAACGTCAAGCGGAACCGAAAAAGTTCTACAGAATTATCTAAATAAATAAAAATAATGTAGATTCTGTGAAAACTGCCTGTACCGAATTATTTATTTTAAACAGATGAAAAACAGCAAATTTTAAAAATAAAATTATTTGTTGTAGTAAATAACAATTCGGAGTAAATAACAAAAATTAGTTAATTAGTTGTTTTTTTGTTTTTTTTACATGGTACATGGTATTAATGTCTAAAAGTTTGAAATTCAAATGGACTTTTCATAATGGTAAAATGAAAATTTAGAAAATTGATGTCTTGCTGAACATGTTGTTTATTTTGAAATATTATAGAATGTGATGTTGAAGAGAAAAATAATAAAATGTACTGCCTAGCGCAAGGATTGAACTTACAGCATTCAGTTAACGAGCTAGCGATGTCAGCTCTTACTGACTTTGTGCAAATGTCACCCCTGTTGACTGAAATAAGATCATCCATAGAAGCTGTATAAAAGACAAGACTTTTCCTCTCTCGTTAAACTTTTTTGAGTTGCCGGGGGAATCTTTGTCACTCGTCATAAGCCACACCCCCTCTCTCCCCACTAAAAAACAAAAACAAAAAAAAAAAACCCCGAAAAAATCAAACCAAAAACAAACCTCAACTGGTGTTTTTATTTGCTGAGAAAAGAGAAGACGAAAAAATCAAAACAAGTAAAAGAGAGATCAGAAAAAAGACTTAATTTCAACTACGAAAGGTAACCGAACTTCTTTTCCTTTCTTTAAATTTTGAATATTACTGTTTAAAATTGAAACTTTAAATACACTTCATAGACATTTGATCATCTAGTTCCTCTTGTTATTAACAGCGTTGAATTTATTCGTCACTGTTAAAAATTGTTTACCATGAAGTCCTAAAATTAGAGAAATTATATAACCACAAAGTAGGGTTTTTGACAAAGAGGGTTTTTCCAAAGAAATCAATTTATTCACATTTCCCCATGTATAATACGCATTTTTTTCTAAAAAAAATTAAGCAAAATTAGGAGTCCGTATTATGCGCAGCAACAAAAAAAATCTTTAAAATTTGCGTTTTCATAGGTTGATTTTAGTTACGAAATGACTATTCACCACAAACAGACGTCAATTTGACAAAAACATTCGGCGATTGCGACCGCATAAGGATGTTAAATTCAATCACATGTACCTAACAATACTTAGAAATGTAAAATAAAATAAGAATTATTATAAAACTAAATCAGAATATTATTCTATGTTTAAAACCATTTTGTTAATAAGAGTAGGAAACGCTGGCCGTAATGAAATTGGGGAGGTACAGTTTATGGGGTTTGATTACCAAACAAGGGGTGCGTATTCTACGTTTGTAGAAGCATTTTCCCAACATTTTCAGCCAAAATTTTAGGGGTGCGTATTATGGATGAAGTCGTATTATACTATGTACCTCCACGAAATCGCTAAAAAACAGAGCATAGCTTGATGAAAAAGACGCCAATCTTGCCGAAAACAAAATTTTATTGTCTAAATGCTTATGTTATTAAGAGGAAAGACCAAAGTTTTTTTTTATTTTTAAAAATGTTTCCTTCTTTTAGAACATACTAAATTTTGATTAAAAAACTTTGTTTCTGTTTGTATCAGCGGAACTAGTAAATAACAGACAATTTTTAGCACGTTTTTTTGGTATGACACACATTAATTTGAAAAATCGTGCAAAAATAGAAATAATTGTCGGATGTTAATGAAACTTTCAGGAACTATTCACAGATGATCGAAATTATTATGAAGGTTTTTTTTATTAAGGTCATGGTAGAAATATTTTTTTTAAATATTTATTACCCCCCCCCCCCAACTAATTTTATGAAAACGCTAGAAATTCGATCGCATCGGGTTTAGTGATTACAAAAATTAAAAGCACAGGGCTTTGAGGAATGCAAAGCATGTCTTTTTTTGTTTTTAATTGGAGCCAACGTACCTGAAAATCAGCTCTGAATTGTAACATACAAAACCCAATAAAACAAAGATATTATTTAATTTCAAATGCTTTTATTTCTTTTAGTTGTTTTTATGAATATGGACAATAAATCCTGTAAGCAAAAAAATTTTTTCGATGAAAAATGAATTTTTAATACAATTATTTATTTCTTTAATGATAATAGATTTTACATTTAAATATTATAAAATTAGTTAAAAGTTATTAGTTATAATAGATTTACATTAAAATATTATAAAATTAGTTAAAAGCCCCATCGATTTTCCTAAGTGTCCTTATGAGATAGATCTTTTTTAGCGCGTTGTAAATTGTATCATTTTGACTAATCAGAAGATCCACAGTAATTAAGAAATGTAATTTTGTGCTTATAACCGGTCTGTAATTATAAAGTACGGAAGACCAACCAGAATATAATTAAGTTGCGTTATTTGAGTTAAGCATTGTTCTCCGCTGTTAAGGCCTTTACTTTTGCGGAACACGTGTGGAGAAGTTAATTTGTTGATTACCAAACAAGGGGTGCGTATTCTACGTGTGTAGAAGCATTTTCCCCACATTTTCAGTCAAAAATTTTAGGGGTGCGTATTATGGATGAAGTCGTATTATACGTGGGGAATTACGGTAGTTTGCAAAATTGAATGAAACATAGTTTGTAAATCTTGACAAAAAATGTTAGTGATAACACCCTTCAACCGTTCAGTAATCCTCTACTTCGAATGGCTCTTAAACCGTCTATAAAAATCCTTTACAAGTCATAAATGAAGCAAATATTTTAAATTTCTTCAGAAGCTATTAAAGTAACTGTGCTAGCACTATTCTTGTTAAACATCTGATGATATTTTCTGGTAGAAACAAAGATCCATTATTGCTATTGATTTGTGATATTAACATCTATGGAATATGAAAAACAACATTTGGGGAAAAACATTACTTTTAGAGTCTCAGTGGTTGATAGTTGTTTTCTGCACTGTCTACAGCCCATCTAACCAAGTGGCTCTTTTTCATTTGAAATTTTTCATAAATATGCAAATCAGTAGATGCCGTTTATGTTTCAAACTTTCAGTTCAAGCATTATGTTTAGGAATGTTATCTTTTATTAATTTTTGATAGATATCTGATGTTACTTTTCACCACAGCAGTAAACAATACGGATTGGAAATAAGGAATAGACTCCAGGTGAGATATTACTTTCAACCTTTTTACTTGAGGAAATCTATGTTCAGCTGCTGCTCTACAGATTAAGCTGCTGGGACTTTTGTGGTTGGCAAAAGACCCAGTTTAACCATTAAACTTTTACATTTTCCCCTTGGATGTTTGATGCCATATTTGCGATTATTTTTACCACTATTATTATTAGTATTAGCAGTGGTGGTGGTAATATTGATTTATTCTTTATTAGATAAAATATTGTCAACCAATATTAATTTTTGATTAGTACTGTTGAGAAAATGCTCCCAATCCCCAAAACGAATGGAGACTAGTCAGGTTGAGCAGAGAGGGGGGAGCAATAGCACTTATCTCAAGTTGCAAAATATATTGCCACTTCTCTGTGATGTATAAATATAGAAGGTAAATTTAGCAATAAAAAAAAGATTTTTCCCTTCTTTTTATGCAACTTCAGGGATCACATAGTAAACCTGTCATGTGACCACTGTAACTCTAAAGGGATAGTACAGAAAATAACAAGCTTTTGTTTAGTAAGCATTTGAACAACACAAGGTAAATACTCTTCTCCTTTGCTGTCTGACCAACAGTTAATTTCTCCACAATATTTCTGTCAGCCTTTTTTCTCTCTTAGTATTTGTAGTAATATTATCTGGAATTTTTATAAGATGAAGCATCGACAGTCATTAGTCAATTTTGACTTATTTAATTTCTATTGTTTTTCATCAAGTAGTATTAGTATTAATATTGAATTTTTATTAAACATTGAAAATTCTAGTTTTCCTCTTTTTGTTTCATCTTAATTTGACTTGCTTTTCAAAACAAGTATTTTGAATGTTAGTCTCTGATTGGAATTAAACAAAATGGATTGGAAATTAATTGTTGACAATCCTTCATTTGATAAAAAAGCAAATTCTCTTCCACTTATATTCCTCAATATACTTTTGCAAAGAATATTGATTTGTGCTACAAAAATTGCATAAAACATTCAGTTGGCATTTGTTTTTGCTGTTGAATGAAAAGAAAACTCAACCATAAACCATGTGGTACTTAATGGAGCTTAAAAAACCAGGCTACATGTACACTGATATTTCTGAAGAAATGTTAGCTGCCTTCATTGGTATTTATGAAATGGCTTAATCTTCCATAAATAATTTAAAGAAAGAACTGAATTTATTTGAATTATTGTTAACATTATTTTTTTTAACTAATTGTTCACCTAAAACAAGGCTCAAGAGCTACTCAATGTAGAGGGTTACTGTTTGAAGTTGAGGCATGTAAGAAGAATAGGTAAAAATGGTTAACTCCCCTGTATAGCTGTACTTTATACATAAGGTCACAAACAATATATTTTCATAAAAAAAAGTATGAAAGATACATATTTATAGTAAAATTAATAAAAATTTATCCTCCGGGTCATATAGCAAAATTGAAAACATGGCACAGATTGTCAAAAAAGATTTTTAAAATTTAAAAAAAACAAACAATTTGGTATGATTAATTTCATTTATTGAAAAGAGAAACAAGTTTTTACTTCTTATTTGATTTTGTTAGGTTATTTGTTTCAAAAATGCAGATACGTAATTATAATTTAACCATGAAATAAAATCATTCTCTTTAATTTATAAATAATTCAAAAGTGAATACATTTAAATACATTTATTTCATGATTTGAATTTTTAATATTTAGATTTTGATATTAAACAAGCCATTTGACTCATAAAAAAACAACCGAACCAAATTGACTTTTTAATTCTATTTTCTCTGCTGATAACGTTGTAGCACCTGGACATTCATGTATAAGATAAAGTTACATAATTCTGTTCTCTGATTGGTCAACAGAGAAGCTGTCTCAGCTAATCATTGGTTAATCAAATTTTGTATGCATATTAATATCCTTTTGGACTATATACACATCACTAAAAAAAAATATCTATTTTTCTCTGAATAATAACCATTTATTTTTAGCATCCAATTTATACCCATGAATTTGTAGCAAGCATACAGCAAGGCATCAGACTCTTCCTGTCTGATCTTCTGTGAGTGCCACCAATGGGGTGGGGGGTGGGGAAAATTGAGCAGGATAGTTAAATATGTAGAGAAATAAGTAGTCGTTCATCTGACAAACTTGTCTTTGCAATTGCAAAGCATTACCAGAATCACTTAGGAACAGTTGTGGAAAAGGAATACACTTTGTAAATAAAGAAAGTCACAGAAAAAATAGCAGTCATTACATTCATATTTAAATTACAAGATGAAAAATAAATGGTAAATTTGACATTTAGAATTTTATTAAACACAATGTTATGTAATTGAAATAATTATAAAAATAATCCAAAATCAAAAACTAAATTGATGAAGCAATTGAAATCAATTTTTGTTAGCAATTTGTTTGACTGAAGAATGATATTAGCCCTGCATTTATCAATAGTCTGATACCATATATAACTATTGATCTGTTCCATTTATTGATTTTGATGAATGTATCCAGCAGTTTGATTTTTTTAATACTAGAATATTAATTGAATAATTTCCTTTGTTTATGGCATTTTCAGTTTTGATTTGCTCATCCGACCATCTCATCTCCTCTTCATGAAAATGTTTGCTGGTGTATACAATCAGAAAATAAAGTGACAGGTGACTCTGCATGTTGGTGTCTTGTAAGGTGGGTATGTTTTTTTGTTGTTTTTTTTTAGCATTTCACTCCATGCAAGGTGGAAGTCCTACTAGCACGTAGGTGGTACAGTGAATGAGAGCAAGAGTAAAGTGGTGTGTTTGAGGAAAGAAGAAAGAGAAAGACGGGAAACAAAGCATTAGAACATGTCTATTGACATATGCATATTTGAAGATTGTAGCTATTAGGGAAGCAACTAAGAGGAAGGGAGTTCCACAGATGGGAAGTGCAAGATAAGAAGCTATTCGAGTAGAAGAGACGGCTATATTTAATCATCTCAACCTAGTAGCATGCTTGAATTCATGCAGTTTGGGAACCAGAGAAAGTAGTTCATCAGAGCAGTTGCTGTGAAAATACTTGTAGAAAAGACAGAGGGAAGCAAAGGTACATCTGTGAGAAATTGACAGTAGATGAGATGCCAGATCAGGACCCATCATATCCTATTTCCATCTCTGGATTCTGTTGAGGTCTTGTTACTTTTAGCTTTAATCCAATCTAAACTCTTTGTATTTCACAAACATTTTTTTTTTAATTCAGGACACACTTGTAGAATAACTGAAATTCTGGGGCATACTTTAAATTTTAATAAGGAAATCATTAATCATGAAATTTGAAAATAGGAAAATAATACAGAGGTCTCCTGAAATAAGCATTAATTTCTTTTTTTTAGACATTACATTGCTTGGTGTCTTTAACTTTTAAAAAGAAAGTTTTATTTAAATATAAAAATGATCCATAAATTATTGTCCTGTTAATGTGGGGCACACCTTGTTTTCTTTCAGGGAACATTGATGTGAATGAAAACACCAACTGAGAAACAAGGATCTGAAATAATAAATGATAAAGCTATAAGTTACAATCTACTCAAAGATTCCTTGAAAGAAGTTAATAGCAAAATGGATGTCTTAAAAGCTGACTTTCTCTCTTCATGATGTAGGCAATCATGGCTTTCCACAACTTCCTATCCTTCATAGCTCTTAATAATTCATTTTTTTGTTATTTCTCCTAAACCTTGTTCCATTTACTCAAGCTTACTAAATAGGTTATACATTGTTTTCCTCTGTCCCTCTTGCCTTCTTGCGAATATCAGATTTGCCAAACCCTCTTTACTCATTATGTGCCAAGGAAATTTCAACTATCAACATATGTTAAGTATAAGTTTCCTTCTGGTTTCCATTTTCTTTAAAACTTAATTCTTACTTGTTGCTTACATATTCAGTCCTTGGTATCCTCAGTATCCTTCTGTAGAATCACGTTTCTGTTTTTTGAGGTCTCATCATTTTTCAGTGTTAAATTCTTTAATATTTATTAAGTGATAATACTAGAATGTTGAATAATAAGTAATTTCATTAAATTAATTAGTCAAATATTATTGTGTTTTTATGCTCAGTCAGTAAAGATCCAGGATCATTTTTCAGTAAATTTGCATATTAAGCCCCAGAAACCAATTGTAATGAAAATTTCCATTCTGGTGTAAATGTACACGATTATTTAAAAAATACCAATAAATGTTTGCAGACAAATACGGTTTAGGAGTTATCATCAATGGTGAGTACTATGCCAACTTGCTGAGGCAGTTATAGCTCATAAATATAGCATACTTTAAATATATATATATATATATATAGTAAGTAATCCATGTGAATCCTCGTAATATAAAATATTAAGACTGATCCACAGAAGAGATCTCAATATATTTATTATAAAGCAAACAGGAATTACTGTAGATAAAATTCAATACCCCATATGATATATAGCCATTTCACCCACAATGGGCTTGTCTTTTTAAATACATTTACTCCTAGTTGTTAATTCCCCCCCTCTTTCTTCGTATTTACAAAAACATTGATTAATTTCTTTATCTAACTTCTTGGTGTTGACAAGCTGGTTCTGGGTAAAATGGCTCTTTATCCTATGGGGTATTGAATTTTATCTACTTGTAATATATAACATATATATATTGTTCAAAAGTCTGAAGTCACTCCCAGCATTAGCATGGGAAGAACTTGATAAAATAGTGAAAAAAATGAAATAGCATCATCAGAAAAATGGATTCTCTTTTAACCAAATCTATATCAATAAGAGAGAACTTAATTTATATTAGTCACATGGATATTGGATTAATTCAAGAAACTCCTTAGTAATCCATTAGATAAAACTGTGATATTACTGACACATTTGGGATAGGATAGTGGATGGTTTCCTTCTTTGGGAGTGAGAATAGTATAATGGTGATAATTAATTGCCAATACCATTAGAATAATCAGTACACTGCATGATTTCACCCCCCGCACTTGTGGAAAAGGACTCTGTCAGATATCTCATAATACAAAATATGTAAAAGTCTAGCTGTAGATGTCATGAAATGTTGCTTTGTTGATTTGACTCACAAGAGAATGCTTACCCAATCCCAACAAGCTTAACCTGTTTGAGTCTAGAGTCAACAGTTATCTTCCCCATATATCCTCATAAACTGAGTGGCTTTTGAGCCTTGCACAGGGTTAACATTATTCCAAAAAAAAAAAAAAAAAGGAAAAAAACATCATGAAACTGTTGTTACCTCGAATGTTATGTATGAATGAGTCTGCTGGCAACATAAAATGATGAGAATGATACAATGAAAGGCAATGTAATTCAATGCCAGTGCTACTCAACCTATCAGCCAGTGCATTGTATAATACACACTGCATTCTACAGAGTTTTAGAGTTGTCAACCCACTTTTTCCATTAAATGAAATATTTTAAAAATTAGTATTGTAGGAAATTTATCAATACATCCATGTCTACAAGGATTTTTCATTTGGTTGAATCGAGCAAAGTGCAGCTTTGACAATGTCACTGTTGTGTCCTTTAACAATTAAGATGTCCGAAAACCGGTTTGCTCAATGGGTCTGCATTTCTTCTTAATTTCTTGCTTAATCCATGTATAAAAGAATTTTTCCAGTTGCTTAAGTATGGACAATGTGGCGTTTGATGATACGTCGACTTGTGTTAGTGGATTTGTTGGGATTTTCATGAGGCCCAAAACTGGGGGATCAAAATTTTTTATTCATATTGATTTTATTATTAATTCTTATGTAGTTAGATGCATAAGATAAGAAAAAAACAATTGCAATCATATTCGTGCAAGATATATGCCTTAAATAAGACATGGAAGATAGCGGTTTTAAACCCTCATAGTAATAGAAGCCTCAAAAATGCCAATTTCCAAAACTTTTTATTCATATTCATTTTATTATTGATTCTAATGTAGTTAGATGAGTAAGAAAAGAAAAAAAAACAATAGCAATCCTTTTCATGCAAGATATATGCCTTAAATCAGACATCGAAGATAGTGGTTTTAGCCCCTAGTAGTAAGAGAAGCCTCAAAAATACCATTTTCCAAAACTTTTTATTTTGGGATTTTATTATTGATTCTTATGGGGTTTGATGGGTAAGAAAAGAAAAAAAACAATTGCAATCATTTTGTGCAAGATATAAGCCTTAAATCAGACATCGAAGATCGAGGTTTTAGCCCCTACTAGTAATAGAAACCTCAAAAATGGTATTTTCCAAAATTTTTATTCATATTGATTTTATTATTGATTCTAATGTAGTTTGATACATGAGAAAATAAAAAAAACAATTGCAATCTTTTAGTGCAAGTATTAAATTGTGCAGAATTTGTCGACTGATGCCTGTCTGGAAGGATTTCAAATTTGGCTTAATAGAGCAAAGTAAAGCATCGACCATGTCGCTGCTGTGCCCTTTCAAAGTTTACAGTGTCCGAAAACCGGTTTGCTCGATAAGATTGCATTTGAACTTTGCCCCTCTATGGAGCCCTCATAAAATAGATATGAGATTGAGCGGAATTTCTTGCTTAATCCATGTATGAAAGAATTATTTAAGTAGATTGAGTAGGGAGAGAAGGCCTTAGATGATACGGTAACTTGGGTTAGTAGAATTGTGGGATTTTTCATGCGGACCGTAACTGGGTGATCACACATTTTCACTACTTAACTTTTATCCAGTAAGTGAAATAACTTCAATTTTTGATATTAAATTGGGCTGAATGTCTCGACACAGGCCTGTCTAGAATGATTTTAAAATAGGTTTAATAGACACGATACAGCAACGACCATGTAGATGCTGTGGCCTTTGATAACTGACAGTGTTCGGAAACCGGTTTGCTCGATAAGATTGCAATACAAATTTTTCCCATCTAAGGAACCCTCATAAAATAGATATCACATTGTGTGGAATTTCCTGCTTAATGCAGGAGTCAAAGAATTATTTCAGTCACTTCTGTAGGGAGGGAGTGATGTTCGAGGATACGGGACCTTGTGTTATTGAATTTGTTGGAATTTTCATGCGGACCAAAAACTGGGGGATCTCTCACCATATCCCTGCTTTATAACTTTTTTCCAGCAGATGAAATCTCTTCAAAATTGGTATTAAATTGTGCGAAATCTCTCACTCTGTCGATGTCTACAAGCATTTTTCATTTGCTTTTATAGTGCAAAGTGTAGCTTCGAGTGTGTCGCTGCTGTCACCGTGGGCAATTTACAGTGTCCGAAAAGCGGTTAGCTCAAGGAGATCCCATTTCAAGTTTTTCCTCTCGAGGGGATCCTCATGAAATAGATATCAGATTGTGAGGAATTTCCTGCTTAATCAATGAGTCAAAGAATTATTTCAGTCCCTTGTGTAGGGAGGGAGTGACGTTCAACGATACGGGACCTCATGTAGTGAATTTGTCGGAATTTTGAAGTGGACCAAAACTGGGGGATCCCTCACCATTTCCCTGCTTTATAACTTTTTTCCAGCAAATGAAATCTCTTCAAAATTGGTATTAAATTGTGCAAAATCTCTCACTCTGTCCATGTCTACAAGAATTTGTCAGCAGCTTTTACAGTGCAAAGTCTAGCTTTGATCGTGTCAACGCTGGCAATTTACGGTGTCCGAAAAGCGGTTTGCTCGAAGAGATCGCATTTCAACTTTTTCCACTCTAGGGCACCCTCATGAAATTGATATCAGATTGTGAGGAATTTCCTGCTTAATCCATGAGTCAAAGAAATATTTCCGTCGATTGCGTAGGGATGGAGTGACGTTCGACGATATGGTTCCTCGTGTTAGTGAATTTGTTGAAATTTTGATGCGGACCAAAACTAGGGGATCCCTCACAATTTCCCTGCTTTATAACTTTTTTCCAGCAGATGAAATCTCTTCAAACTTGGTATTAAATTGTGCGAAGTCTCTGACTCAGTCCATGCCAACAAGCATTTCTAAGTAGCTTTTACAGGGCAAAGTCTAGCTTCGAACTTGCCGCAGCTGTCACCGCTGGCAATTTACGGTGTCCGAAAAGCGGTTTTCTTGAAGAGATCAGATTTCAACTTTCTCCACTCTTGGGCACCCTCATGAAATTGATATCAAATTATGAGGAATTTCTTGCTTAATCCACGAGTCAAATAATTATTTAAGTCGATTGCGTGGGGAGAGAGTGAACTTCAACGATTCGGGACCTACCGTTAGTGAATTTGTTGGAAGCGGACCAAAACTGGGGGGCCACGCCCAATACATTGCATTATAAATTTTTTCCAGTAGCTGGAATCTCTTCCAAATTGGTATCAAATTCTGCGGAATCTCTCACTCTGTGCATGGCTACAAGCATTTTTCATTCACTTTCATGCGGCAAACTGCAGCTTCGACCATGTCACTACTGTCACAGTACGGTGTCCGAAAAGCGGTTTGCTCGAAGAGATCGCATTTCTATTTTTTCCTCTCCAGGGGATCCTCATCAGATAGATGTCAGATTGTGGGGAATTTCCTGCTGACTCCATCAGTCAAAGGTTTATTTCAGTCGCTTGAGTGGGGAGGGAGTGACCTTCGACGATTCGGGACCTAGCGTTAGTGAATTTGTTGGTATTTGCATACGCATCAAAACTGGGCGGGGGTTCCCCCAATTCATTGCTTTATAAATTTTTTTCCAGTAGCTGGAATATCTTCCAAATTGGTATCAAATTGTTTGGAATCTCTCACTCTGTGCATGGCTACAAGCATTTTTCGTTCGCTTTCATGCGGCAAACTGCAGTTTCGAACATGTCACTTCTGTCACCGTTGTCAATTTACGGTGTCCGAAAAGATAACGGTATGAATTTGAAGGCAAAATATTTTTTTGCAGATCTTAGATTAGGTCTTTCCCTGTCCATAATGCTAAATTAAGGAAGTAAAATATAAATATAAATAGGAAACAGAACAGAAATATACAGTGATCACCCATTTTGTGCCCACAATCTTTTTCATGGAAATCCCAATCATATGGACTCGACTCATATGAGATCTTAGATTAATCTTCCCTGTCCATAATGCTAAATTAAGGAAGTAAAAATCTCATATGAAATCTTAGATTAAACTTCCCTGTCCATAATGCGAAATTAAGGAAGGAAAATGGAAATATAAATAGGAAACAGAAGAGAAATGTACAGTGATCACCCATTTTCGGCCCACACACTTTTTCATGGAAATCCCAGTCATATGAGTCGAGTCCATGCATGCTACGATCACGGTATGAATTTGAAAGCAAAATATTTTTGTGCAGATTTTAGATTAGGTCTTTCCCTGTCCATAATGCTAAATTGAGGAAGTAAAATATAAATATAAATAGGAAACAGAAGAGAAATGTACAGTGATCACTCATTTTCTGTCCACAAACTTTTTCATGCAAATCCCATTCATATGAGTCGAGTCCATGCATGCTACGATCACGGTATGAATTTGAAGGCAAAATATTTTTTGCAGTTCTTAGATTTGGTCTTTCCCTGTCCATAATGCTAAATTGAGGAAGTAAAATATAAATATAAATAGGAAACAGAAGAGAAATGTGCAGTGATCACCCATTTTCTGCCCACAAACTTTTTCATGGAAATCCCAGTCATATGAGTCGAGTCCATGCATGCTACGATCACGGTATGAATTTGAAGGCAAAATATTTTTTTGCAGATCTTAGATTAGGACTTTCCCTGTCCATAATCCTAAATGAAGGAAGTAAAATATAAATATAAATAGGAAACAGAAGAGCAATGTACAGTGATCACCCATTTTCTGCCCACAATATTTTCCATGAAATCCCAGTCATATGAGTCGAGTCCATGCATGCTACGATCACGGTATGAATTTGAAGGCAAAATATTTATTTGCAGATCTTGGATTAGGACTTTCCCTGTCCATAATGCTAAATTGAGAAGGTCAAATAGAAATATAAATAGGAAACAGAAGAGAAATGAAGAGAAATCACCCATTTTCTGCCCACAATCTTTTTCATGGAAATCCCAAACATATGAGTGGAGTCCATGCATGCTACGATCACGGTATGAATTTGAAGGCAAAATATTTTTTTGCAGATCTTAGATTAGGTCTTTCCCTGTCCACAATGCTAA
Organism: Acanthosepion lycidas; assembly: GCA_963932145.1. Lineage (NCBI taxonomy): Eukaryota > Metazoa > Mollusca > Cephalopoda > Sepiida > Sepiidae > Acanthosepion > Acanthosepion lycidas. The sequence goes on from CAWVQA010000803.1 coordinate 22,117, forward strand.
ATTAAGGAAGTAAAATATAAATATAAATAGGAAACAGAAGAGAAATGTACAGTGATCACCCATTTTCTGCCTACAATCTTTTTCATGGAAATCCCCGTCATATGAATCGAGTCCATGCATGCTATAATCATGGTATGAATTGGAAGGGAAAATATTTTTCTGCAGATCTTAGATTAGGTCTTTCCCTGTCCATAATTCTAAATTAAGGAAGTAAAATAGAAATATAATTAGGAAAGATGAGAGAAATGCACAGAGATCACCCATTTTTTGAAGATCTTAGATTAGGCCTTTCCCTGTTCACACTGCTAAATTAAGGTAGTTAAATATAAATATAAATAGGAAACAGAAGAGAGATGTACAGTGATCACCCATTTTCTGCCCACAATCTTTTTCATGGAATCCTGTCATGTGAGTCGAGTCCATGAATGCTACGATCACGTTATGAATTAGAAGGCAAAATATTTTTTTGCAGAACTTAGATTAGGACTATCCCTGTCCACAATGCTAAATTAAGGAAGTAAAATATAAATATAAATAGGAAACAGAAGAGAAATGCAAAGAGATCACCCATTTTCTGCCCACAATCTTTTTCATGGAAATCCCAGTCATATGAGTCGAGTCCATGCATGCTACGATCACGGTATGAATTTGAAGGCAAAATATTTTTTTGCAGATCATACATTAGGACTTTCACTGTCCATAATGCTAAATTAAGGAATTAAAATAGAAATATAAATAGGAAACAGAAGAGAGATTCACATAGATCACACATTATCAGCCCACAATCGTTTTCATGGAAATCCCAGTCATATGAGTCGAGTCCATGCATGCTACGATCACGGTATGAATTTGAAGGCAAAATATATTTGTGCAGATTTTAGAATAGGTCTTTCCCTGTCCATAATGCTAAATTTAGGAGGTAAAATAGAAATATAAATAGGTAACAGAAGAGAAATGTACAGTGATCACCCATTTTTGGCCCACAATATTTTTCATGGAAATCCCAGTCATATGAGTCGAGTCCATGCATGCTACGATCACGGTATGAATTTGAAGGCAAAATATTTTTGTGCAGATCTTAGATTTGGTCTTTCCCTGTCCATAATGCTAAATTGAGGAGGTAAAATATAAATATAAATAGGAAACAGAAGAGAAATGTACAGTGATCACCCATTTTCTGCCCACAATATTTGTCATGGAAATCCCAGTCATATGAGTCGAGTCCGTGCATGCTACGTTCACGGTATGAATTTGAAGGCAAAATATTTTTGTGCAGATCTTAGATTAGGTCATTCCCTGTCCATAATGCTAAATTGAGGAGGTAAAATATAAATATGAATAGGAAACAGAAGAGAAATGTACAGTGATAGCCGGTTTTCGGCCCCAAAGTTTTTCATGGAAATCCCAGGCATATGAGTCGTGTCCATGCATGCTACGATCACGGTATGAATTTGAGGGCAAAATATTTTTGTGCAGATCTTAGATTAGGTCTTTCCCTGTCCATAATGCTAAATTGATGAGGTAAAATATAAATATAAATAGGAAACAGTAGAGAAATGTACAGTGATCACCCATTTTCGGCCCACAATCTTTTTCATGGAAATCCCAGTCATATGAGTCGAGTCCATGCATGCTACGATCACGGTATGAATTTGAAGGCAAAATATTTTTGTACAGAGCTTACATTAGGTCTTTCCCTGGCCATAATGCTAAATTGAGGAGGTAAAATATAAATATAAATAGGAAACAGAAGAGAAATGTACAGTGATCACCGATTTTCGGCCCACAATCTTTTTCATGGAACTCCCAGCCATATGAGTCCATGCATGCTACGATCACGGTATGAATTTGAAAGCAAAATATTTTTTTGCAGATCTTAGATTAGGTCTTTCACTGTCCATAATGCTAAATTGAGGAGGTAAAATATAAATATAAATAGGAAACAGAAGAGAAATGTACAGTGATCACCGATTTTCGGCCAACAATCTTTTTCATGGAAATCCCAGTCATATGAGTCGAGTCCATGCATGCTACGATCACGGTATGAATTTGAAGGCAAAATATTTTTGTGCAGATATTAGATTAGGTTTTTCCCTGTCCATAATGCTAAATTGAGGAGGTAAATTAGAAATATAAATAGGAAAGAGAAGAGAAATATACAGTGATCACCCATTTTCGGCCCACAATCTTTTTCATGGAAATCCCAGTCATATGAGTCGAGTCCATGCATGCTTCAATCACGGTATGAATTTGAAGGCAAAATATTTTGTGCAGATCTTAGATTAGGTCTTTCCCTGTCCATAATGCTAAATTGAGGAGGTAAAATATAAATATAAATAGGAAACAGAAGAGAAATGTACAGTGATAACCAATTTTCGGCCCAGAATCTTTTTCATGGAAATCCCAGTCATATGATTCGATTCCATGCATGCTACGATCACGGTATGAATTTGAAGGCAAAATATTTTTGTGCAGATTTTAGATTAGGTCTTTCCCTATCTATAATGCTAAATTGAGGAGGTAAAATAGAAATATAAATAGGAAACAGAAGAGAAATGTAAAGTGATCACCAATTTTCTGCCCACAATCTTTTTCCTGGAAATCCCAGTCATATGAGTCGAGTCATGCATGCTATGAACACGGTATGAATTTGAAAGCAAAATATTTTTGTGCAGATTTTAGATTAGGTCTTTCCCTGTCCATAAAGCTAAATTGAGGAGGTAAAATAAAAATATAAATAGGAAAGAGAAGAGAAATGTACAGTGATCACCCATTTTCGGCCCACAATCTTTTTCATGGAAATCCCAGTCATATGAGTGGATTCCATGCATGCTACGATCACGGTATGAATTTGAAGGCAAAATATTTTTGTGCAGATCTTAGATTAGGTCTTTCCCTGTCCATAATGCTACATTGAGGAGGTAAAATATAAATATAAATAGGAAATAGAAGAGAAATGTACAGTGATCACACATTTTCGGCCCACAAACTTTTTCATGGAAATCCCAGTCATATGAGTCGAGTCCATGCATGCTACGATCACGGTATGAATTTGAAGGCAAAATATTTTTGTGCAGATTTTAGATTAGGTCTTTCCCTGTCCATAATGCTAAATTCAGGAGGTAAAATATAAATATAAATAGGAAAAAGAAAAGAAATGTACAGTGATCACCCATTTTCGGGCCACAATGTTTTTCATGGAAATCCCAGTCATGTGAGTTGAGTCCATGCATGCTACGATTACGGTATGAATTTGAAGGCAAAATATTTTTGTGCAGATTTTAGATAATGTCTTTCCCTGTCCATAATTCTAAATTGAGGAGGTAAAATATAAATATAAATAGGAAACAGAAGAGAAACGTACAGTGACCACCCATTTTCGGCCCACAATCTTTTTCATGGAAATCTCGGTCATATGAATCGAGTCCATGCATGCCACGATCACGGTATGAATTTGAAGGCAAAATATTTTTGTGCAGATCTTAGATTAGGTCTTTCCCTGTCCATAATGCTAAATTGAGGAGTTAAAATATAAATATAAATAGGAAACAGAAAAGAAATGTACAGTGATCACCCATTTTCGGGCCACAATGTTTTTCATGGAAATCCCAGTCATGTGAGTTGAGTCCATGCATGCTACGATTACGGTATGAATTTGAAGGCAAAATATTTTTGTGCAGATTTTAGATTAGGTCTTTCCCTGTCCATAATGCTAAATTGAGGAGGTAAAATATAAATATAAATAGGAAACAGAAGAGAAATGTACATTGATCACCCATTTTCGGCCCACAATCTTTTTCATGGAAATCCCAGTCATATGAGTCGAGTCCATGCATGCTACGATCACGGTAAGAATTTGAACGCAAAATATTTTTGTGCAGATTTTAGATTAGGTCTTTCCCTGTCCATAATGCTAAATTGAGGAGGTAAAATATAAATATAAATAGGAAACAGAAGAGAAATGTACAGTGATCACCCATTTTCGGCCCACAATCTTTTTCATGGAAATCACAGTCATATGAGTCGAGTCCATGCATGCTACGATCACGGTATGAATTTGAAGGCAAAATATTTTTGTGCAGATTTTAGATTAGGTCTTTCCCTGTCCATAATGCTAAATTCAGGAGGTAAAATAGAAATATAAATAGGAAACAGAGAGAAACGTACAGTGACCACCCATTTTCGGCCCACAATCTTTTTCATGGAAATCACAGTCATATGAGTCGAGTCCATGCATGCTACGATCACGGTATGAATTTGAAGGCAAAATATTTTTGTGCAGATTTTAGATTAGGTCTTTCCCTGTCCATAATGCTAAATTGAGGAGGTAAAATAGAAATATAAATAGGAAACAGAAGAGGAATGTACAGTGATCACCAATTTTCGGCCCACAATCTTTTTCCTGGAAATCCCAGTCATATGAGTCGAGTCCATGCATGCTACGATCACGGTATGAATTTGAAGGCAAAATATTTTCGTGCAGATATTAGATTAGGTCTTTCCCTGTCCATAATGCTAAATTGAGGAGGTAAAATATAAATATAAATAGGAAACAGAAGAGAAACGTACAGTGACCACCCATTTTCCGCCCACAATGTTTTTTATGGAAATCCCAGTCATATGAGTCGAGTCCATGCATGCTACGATCACGGTATGAATTTGAAGAGAAAATATTTTTTTGCAGAGCTTAGATTAGGTCTTTCCCTGTCCATAATGCTAAATTGAGGAGGTAAAATAGAAATATAAATAGGAAACAGAGAGAAATGTACAGTGATCACCCATTTTCGGCCTATAATCTTTTTCATGGAAATCCCAGTCATATGAATCGAGTCCATGCATGCCACGATCACGGTATGAATTTGAAGGCAAAATATTTTTGTGCAGATTTTAGATTAGGTCTTTCACTTTCCATAATGCTAAATTCAGGAGGTAAAATATAAATATAAATAGGAAACAGAAGAGAAATGTACAGTGATCACCCATTTTCGGCCCACAAACTTTTTCATGTAAATCCCAGTCATATGAGTCGAGTCCATGCATGCTACGATCACGGTATGAATTTGAAGGCAAAATATTTTTGTGCAGATTGTAGATTAGGTCTTTCCCTGTCCATAATGCTTAATTTAGGAGGTAAGATATAAATATAAATAGGAAACAGAGAGAAATGTACAGTGATCACCCATTTTCGGCCCACAATCTTTTTCATGGAAATCCCAGTCATATGAATCGAGTCCATGCATGCCACGATCACGGTATGAATTTGAAGGCAAAATATTTTTGTGCAGATTTTAGATTAGGTCTTTCCCTGTCCATAATGCTAAATTGAGGAGGTAAAATTGAAATATAAATAGGAAACAGAAGAGAAATGTACAGTGATCACCCATTTTCGGCCGACAATCTTTTTCATGGAAATCCCAGTCATATGAATCGAGTCCATGCATGCTACGATCACGGTATGAATGTGAAGGCAAAATATTTTTGTGCAGATTTTAGATTAGGTCTTTCCCTGTCCATAATGCTAAATTGAGGAGGTAAATTATAAATATAAATTGGAAACAGAAGAGAAACGTACAGTGACCACCCATTTTCGGCCCACAATCTTTTTCATGGAAATCCCAGTCATATGAGTCAAGTCCATGCATGCTACGATCACGGTATGAATTTGAAGGCAAAATATTTATGTGCAGATTTTAGATTAGGTCTTTCCCTGACCATAATGCTAATTTGAGGAGTTAAAATAGAAATATGAATACGAAACAGAAGAGAAATGTACAGTGATCACCCATTTTCGGCCCACAATTTTTTTCATGGAAATCCCAGTCATATGAGTCGAGTCCATGCATTCTACGATCACGGTATGAATTTGAAGGCAAAATATTTTTGTGCAGATCTTAGATTAGGTCTTTCCCTGTCTATAATGCTAATTTAAGGAGGTAAAATAGAAATATGAATACGAAACAGAAGTGAAATGTACAGTGATCACCCATTTTCGGCCCACAATTTTTTTCATGGAAATCCCAGTCATAGGAGTCGAGTCCATGCATTCTACGATCACGGTATGAATTTGAAGGCAAAATATTTTTGTGCATATCTTAGATTAGGTCTATCCCTGTCTATAATGCTAATTTAAGGAGGTAAAATATAAATATAAATAGGAAACAGAAGAGAAATGTACAGTGATCACCCATTTTCGGCCCAAAATCTTTTTCATGGAAATCCCAGTCATATGAGTCGAGTCCATGCATGCTACGATCACGGTATGAATTTGAAGGCAAAATATTTTTGTGCAGATTTTAGATTAGGTCTTTCCCTCTCCATAATGCTAAATTGAGGAGGTAAAATAGAAATATAAATAGGAAACAGAAGAGAAATTTACAGTGATCACCCATTTTCGGCCCACAATCTTTTTCATGGAAATCCCAGTCATATGAGTTGAGTCCATGCATGCTACGATCACGGTATGAATTTGAAGGCAAAATATTTTTGTGCAGATTTTAGATTAGGTCTTTCCCTGTCCATAATGCTAAATTGAGGAGGGAAAATATAAATATAAATAGGAAACAGAAGAGAAATGTACAGTGATCACCCATTTTCGGCCCACAATGTTTTTCATGGAAATCCCAGTCATATGAGTCGAGTCCATGCATGCTACGATCACGGTATGAATTTGAAGGCAAAATATTTTTTGCAGAGCTTAGATTAGGTCTTTCCCTGTCCATAATGCAAAATTGAGGAGGTAAAATATAAATATCAATAGGAAACAGAAGAGAAATGTACAGTGATCACCCATTTTCGGCCCACAATCTTTTTCATGGAAATCCCACTCATATGAGTAGAGTCCATGCATGCTACGATCACGGTATGAATTTGAAGGCAATATAATTTTGTGCAGATTTTTGATTAGGTCTTTCCCTGTCCATAATGCTAAATTGAGGAGGTAAAATATAAATATAAATAGGAAACAGAAGAGAAATGTACAGTGATCACCCATTTTCGGCCCACAATCTTTTTCATGGAAATCCCAGTCATATGAGTCGAGTCCATGCATGCTACGATCACGGTATGAATTTTAAAGCAAAATATTTTTGTTCGGATTTTAGATTAGGTCTTCCCTGTCCATAATGCTAAATTGAGGAGGTAAAATATAAATATAAATAGGAAACAGAAGAGAAATGTACAGTGATCACCCATTTTCGGCCCACAATCTTTTTCATGGAAATCCCAGTCATATGAGTCGAGTCCATGCATGCTACGATCACGGTATGAATTTGAAGGCAAAATATTTTTGTGCAGATTTTGGATTAGGTCTTTCCCTGTCCATAATGCTAAATTAAGGAGGGAAAATATAAATATAAATAGGAAACAGAAGAGAAATGTACAGTGATCACCCATTTTCGGCCCACAATCTTTTTCATGGAAATCCCAGTCATATGAGTCGAGTCCATGCATGCTACGATCACGGTATGAATTTGAAGGCAAAATATTTTTGTGAAGATTTCAGATTAGGTCTTTCCCTGTCCATAATGCTAAATTGAGGAGGTAAATTATAAATATAAATAGGAAACAGAAGAGAAATGTACAGTGATCACCCATTTTCGGCCCACAATGTTTTTCATGGAAATCCCAGTCATATGAGTCGAATCCATGCATGCTACGATCACGGTATGTATTTGAAGGCAAAATATTTTTGTGCAGAGCTTAGATTAGTTCTTTCCGTGTCCATAATGCTAAATGAAGGAAGTAAAATATAAATATAAATAGGAAACAAGAGAAATGTACAGTGATCACCCATTTTCGGCCCACAATCTTTTTCATGGAAATCCCAGTCATATGAGTCGAGTCCATGCATGCTACGATCACGGTAGGAATTTGAAGGCGAAATATTCTTGTGCAGAGCTTAGATTAGGTCTTTCCCTGTCCATAATGCTAAATGAAAGAAGTAAAATATAAATATAAATAGGAAACAGAAGAGAAATGTACAGTGATCACCCATTTTCGGCCAACAATCTTTTTCATGGAAATACCAGTCATATGAGTCGAGTACATGCAAGCTACGATCATGGTATGAATTTGAAGACAAAATATTGTTGTGCAGATTTTAGATTAGGTCTTTCCCTGTCCATAATGCTAAATTGAGGAGGCAAAATAGAAATAGAAATAGGAAACAGAAGAGAAATGAACAGTGATCACCCATTTTCAGCCCACAATCTTTTTCATGGAAATCCAAGTCATATGAGTCGAGTCCATGCATGCTTCGATCACGGTATTAATTTGAAGGCAAAATATTTTTGTGCAGAGCTTAGATTAGGTCTTTCCCTGTCCATAATGCTAAATTGAGGAGGTAAAATAGAAATATATATAGCAAACAGAAGAGAAATGTACAGTGATCACCCATTTTCGGCCCACAATTTTTTTCATGGAAATCCCAGTCATATGACTCGAGTCAATGCATGCTACGATCACGGTATGAATTTGAAGGCAAAATATTTTTGTGCAGATTTTAGATTAGGTCTTTCCTTGTCCATAATGCTAAATTGAGGAGGTAAAATACAAATATAAATAGGAAACAGAAGAGAAATGTACAGTGATCACCCATTTTCGGCCCACAATCTTTGTCATGGAAATCCCAGTCATGTGATTCGAGTCCATGCATGCCACGATCACGGTATGAATTTGAAGGCAAAATATTTTTGTGCAGATCTTAGATTAGGTCTTTCCCTATCCATAATGCTATATTGAGGAGGTAAAATATAAATATGAATAGGAAACAGAAGAGAAATGTACAGTGATCACCCATTTTCGCCCCACAATCTTTTTCATGGAAATCCCAGTCATATGAGTCGAGTCCATGCATGCTACGATCACGGTATGTATTTGAAGGCAAAATATTTTTGTGCAGAGCTTAGATTAGTTCTTTCCCTGTCCATAATGCTAAATGAAGGAAGTAAAATATAAATATAAATAGGAAACAGAAGAGAAATCTACAGTGATCACCCATTTTCGGCCCACAATCTTTTTCATGGAAATCCCAGTCATATGAGTTGAGTCCATGCATGCTACGATCAATGTATGAATTTGAAGGCAAAATATTTTTGTGCAGAGCTTAGATTAGGTCTTTCCCTGTCCATAATGCTAAATGAAGGAAGTAAAATAGAAATATGAATAGGAAACAGAAGAGAAATGTACAGTGATCACCCATTTTCGGCCCACAATCTTTTTCATGGAAATCCCAGTCATATGAGTCGAGTCCATGCATGCTACGATCACGGTAGGAATTTGAAGGCAAAATATTCTTGTGCAGAGCTTAGATTAGGTCTTTCCCTGTCCATAATGCTAAATGAAAGAAGTAAAATATAAATATAAATAGGAAACAGAAGAGAAATGTACAGTGATCACCCATTTTCGGCCAACAATCTTTTTCATGGAAATACCAGTCATATGAGTCGAGTACATGCAAGCTACGATCATGGTATGAATTTGAAGACAAAATATTGTTGTGCAGATTTTAGATTAGGTCTTTCCCTGTCCATAATGCTAAATTGAGGAGGCAAAATAGAAATAGAAATAGGAAACAGAAGAGAAATGAACAGTGATCACCCATTTTCAGCCCACAATCTTTTTCATGGAAATCCAAGTCATATGAGTCGAGTCCATGCATGCTTCGATCACGGTATTAATTTGAAGGCAAAATATTTTTGTGCAGAGCTTAGATTAGGTCTTTCCCTGTCCATAATGCTAAATTGAGGAGGTAAAATAGAAATATATATAGCAAACAGAAGAGAAATGTACAGTGATCACCCATTTTCGGCCCACAATTTTTTTCATGGAAATCCCAGTCATATGACTCGAGTCAATGCATGCTACGATCACGGTATGAATTTGAAGGCAAAATATTTTTGTGCAGATTTTAGATTAGGTCTTTCCTTGTCCATAATGCTAAATTGAGGAGGTAAAATACAAATATAAATAGGAAACAGAAGAGAAATGTACAGTGATCACCCATTTTCGGCCCACAATCTTTGTCATGGAAATCCCAGTCATGTGATTCGAGTCCATGCATGCCACGATCACGGTATGAATTTGAAGGCAAAATATTTTTGTGCAGATCTTAGATTAGGTCTTTCCCTATCCATAATGCTATATTGAGGAGGTAAAATATAAATATGAATAGGAAACAGAAGAGAAATGTACAGTGATCACCCATTTTCGCCCCACAATCTTTTTCATGGAAATCCCAGTCATATGAGTCGAGTCCATGCATGCTACGATCACGGTATGTATTTGAAGGCAAAATATTTTTGTGCAGAGCTTAGATTAGTTCTTTCCGTGTCCATAATGCTAAATGAAGGAAGTAAAATATAAATATAAATAGGAAACAGAAGAGAAATCTACAGTGATCACCCATTTTCGGCCCACAATCTTTTTCATGGAAATCCCAGTCATATGAGTTGAGTCCATGCATGCTACGATCAATGTATGAATTTGAAGGCAAAATATTTTTGTGCAGAGCTTAGATTAGGTCTTTCCCTGTCCATAATGCTAAATGAAGGAAGTAAAATAGAAATATGAATAGGAAACAGAAGAGAAATGTACAGTGATCACCCATTTTCGGCCCACAATCTTTTTCATGGAAATCCCAGTCATATGAGTCGAGTCCATGCATGCTACGATCACGGTAGGAATTTGAAGGCAAAATATTCTTGAGCAGAGCTTAGATTAGGTCTTTCCCTGTCCATAATGCTAAATGAAGGAAGTAAAATATAAATATAAATAGGAAACAGAAGAGAAATGTACAGTGATCACACATTTTCGGCACACAATCTTTTTCATGGAAATCCCAGTCATATGAGTTGAGTCCATGCATGCTACGATGACGGTATGAATTTGAAGGCAAAATATTTTTGTGCAGATTTTAGATTAGGTCTTTCCCTGTCCATAATGCTAAATTGAGGAGGTAAAATATAAATATAAATAGGAAACAGAAGAGAAATGTACAGTGATCACCCATTTTCTGCCCACAATGTTTTTCATGGAAATCCCAGTCATATGAGTCGATTGAATGCATGCTACGATCGCGGTATGTATTTGAAGGCAAAATATTTGTGTGCAGATTTTAGATTATTTCTTTCCCAGTCCATAATGCTAAATTGAGGAGGTAAAATAGAAATATAAATAGGAAACACAAGAGAAATGTACAGTGATCACCCATTTTATGCCCACTATCTTTTTCATGGAAATCCCAGTCATATGAGTTGAGCCCATGCATGCTACGATCACGGTATGAATTTGAAGGCAATATATTTGTGTGCAGAACTTAGATAATGTCTTTCCCTGTCCATAATGCTAAATTGAGGAGGATAAATAGGAAACAGAAGGGAAATGTACAGTGATCACCCATTTTCGGCCCACAATCTTTTTCATGGAAATCCCAGTCATATGAGTCGAGTCCATGCATGCTACGATCACGGTATAAATTTGAAGGCAAAATATTTTTTGTGCAGATTTTAGATTAGGTCTTTCCTTGTCCATAATGCTATTTTGAGAAGGTGAAATAGAAATAGGAAACAGAAGAGAAATGTATAGTGATCATCCATTTTCGGCCCACAATCTTTTTCATGGAAATCCCAGTCATATGAGTCGAGTCCATGCATGCTACGATCACGGTATGAATTTGAAGGCAAAATATTTTTGTGCAGATTTTAGATTAGGTCTTTCCCTGTCCAAAATGCTAAATTGAGGAGGTAAAATAGAAATATAAATAGGAAAGAGAAGAGAAATGTACAGTGATCACCCATTTTCGGCCCACAATCTTTTTCATGGAAATCCCAGTCATACGAGTCGAGTCCATGCGTGCTACGATCACGGTATGAATTTGAAGGCAAAATATTTTTGTGCAGACCTTAGATTAGGACTTTCCCTGTCCATAATGCTAAATGAATGGAGTAAAATAGAAATAGAAATAGGAAACAGAATAGAAATGTACTGTGATCACCCATTTTCGTCCCGCAATATTTTTCATGGAAATCCCAGTCATATGGTTCGAGTCAATGCATGCTACGATCACGGTATGAATTTGAAGGCAAAATATTTTTGTGCAGATTTTAGATTAGATCTTTCCCTGTCCACAATGCTAAATTGAGGTGGTAAAATATAAATATAAATAGAAAACAGAAGAGAAATGTACACTGATCACCCATTATCGGCCCACAATCTTTTTCATGGAAATCCCAGTCATATGAATCGAGTCCATGCATGCCACGATCACGGTATGAATTTGAAAGCAAAATATTTTTGTGCACATCTTTGATTAGGCCTTTCCCTGTCCATAATGCTAAATTGAGGAGGTAAAATATAAATATAAATAGGAAACAGAAAAGAAATGTCCAGTGATCACCCATTTTCGGCCCACAATCTTTTTCATGGAAATCCCAGTCATGTGAGTGGAGTCCATGCATGCTACGATCACGGTATGAATTTGAAGGCAAAATATTTTTGTGCATATTTTACATTAGGTCTTTCCCTGTCCATAATGCGATTTTGAGAAGGTGAAATAGAAATAGGAAACAGAATAGAAATGTACTGTGATCACCCATTTTCGTCCCGCAATCTTTTTCCTCGAAATCCCAGTCATATGAGTCGAGTCCATGCATGCTACGATCACGGTATGAATTTGAAGGCAAAATATTTTTGTGCATAGCTTAGATTAGGTCTTTCCCTATCCATAATGCTAAATTGAGGAGGTAAAATATAAATATAAAGAGGAAACTGAAGAGAAATGTACAGTGATCACCCATTTTATGCCCACAAACTTTTTCATGGAAATCCCAGTCATATCACTCTAGTCGATGCATGCTACGATCACGGTATGAATTTGACGGCAAAATATTTTTTTCCAGATCTTAGATTAGGTCTTTCCCTGTCCATAATGCTACATTGAGGAAGTAAAACAGAAATATAAATAGGAAAAAGAAGAGAAATATACAGTGATCAACCATTTTCTGCCCACAATCTTTTTCATGGAAATCCCAGTCATATGAGTCGAGTCCATGCATGCTACGATCACGGTATGAATTTGAAGGCAAAATATTTTTGTGCAGATTTTAGATTAGGTCTTTCCCTGTCCAAAATGCTAAATTGAGGTGGTAAAATAGAAATATAAATAGGAAAGAGAAGAGAAATGTTCAGTGATCACCCATTTTCGGCCCACAATCTTTTTCATGGAAATCCCAGTAATACTAGTCGAGTCCATGCATGCTACGATCACGGTATGAATTTGAAGGCAAAATATTTTTGTGCAGAGCTTAGATTAGCTCTTTCCCTGTCCATAATGCTAAATTGAGGAGGTAAAATAGAAATATAAATACAAAAACGAAGAGAAATGTACAGTGATCATCCATTTTCTGCCCACAATCTTTTTCATGGAAATCCCAGTCATATGAGTCGCGTCCATGCATGCTACGTTCACGGTATGAATTTGAAGGCAAAATAATTTTTTGCAGAGCGTAGATTAGGTTTTTCCTGTCCATAATGCTAAATTAAGGAAGTTAAATATAAATAGGAAACAGAAGAGAAATGTACAGTGATCAGACATTTTCTGCCCACAATCTTTTTCATGGAAATCCCAGTCATATGAGTCGAGTCCATGCATGCTACGATCACGGTATGAATTTGAAGGCAAAATATTTTTTTGCAGATCTTAGATTAGGTCTTTCCCTGTCCATAATGCTAAATTTAGGAAGTAAAATATAAATATAAATAGGAAACAGAAGAGAAATGCGCAGAGATCACCAATTTTCTGCCCACAATCTTTGTCATGGAAATCCCAGTCATATGAGTCGAGTCCATGCATGCTACGGTCACGGTATGAATTTGAAGGCAAAATATTTTTTTGCAGATCTTAGATGAGGTCTTTCCCTGTCCATAATGCTAAATTAAGGAAGTAAAATAGAAATATAAATAGGAAACAGAAGAGAAATTCACAGAGATCACCCATTTTCTGCCCACAATTTTTTTTATGGAAATCCCAGTCATATGAGTCGAGTCCATGCATGCTACGATCACGGTATGAATTTGAAGGCAAAATATTTTTTTGCAGATCTTAGATTAGGTCTTTCCCTGTCCACAATGCTAAATTAATGAAGTTAAATATAAATATCAATAGGAAACAGAAGAGAAATGTACAGTGATCACTCATTTTGTGCACACAATCTTTTTCATGGAAATCCCAGTCATATGAGTCGAGTCCATGCATTCTACCATCACGGTATGAATTTGAGGGTAAAATATTTTTTTGAAGATCTTAGATTAGGTCTTTCCCTGTCCATAATGCTAAATTAAGGAAGTAAAATAGAAATATAAATAGGAAACAGAAGAGAAATGCACAGAGATCCCCCATTTTCTGCCAACAATCTTTTTCAAGGAAATCCCAGTCATATGAGTAGAGTCCATGCATGCTACGATCACGGTATGAATTTGAAGGCAAAATATTTTTGTGCAGAGCTTAGATTAGGTCTTTCCCTGTCCATAATGCTAAAAGAGGAGGTAAAATAGAAATATAAATAGGAAACAGAAGAGAAATATACAGTGATCACCCATTTTCTGCACACAATCTTTTTCATTGAAGTCCCAGTCATATGATTCGAGTCCATGCATGCTACGATCACGGTATGAATTTGAAGGCAAAATATTTTTTTGCAGAGCTTAGATTAGGTCTTTCCCTGTCCATAATGCTAAATTAATGAAGTAAAATATAAATATAAATAGGAAACAGAAGAGAAATGTTCAGTGATCACCCATTTTCATCCCACAATCTTTTTCATGGAAATCCCAGTCATATGAGTCGAGTCCATGCATGCTACGATCACGGTATGAATTTGAAGGCAAAATATTATTTTGCAGATCTTAGATTAGGTCTTCCCTGTCCATAATGCTAAATTGAGGAAGTAAAATAGAAATATAAATAGGAAAAAGAAGAGAAATGTACAGTGATCACCCATTTTCTGCCCACAATCTTTTTCATGGAAATCCCAGTCATATGATTTCTGTCGTCTACTTTGAAAATTAAAGGTATACAAAAAACGGTTTGCTCGATGAATCTGGAATACCACTTTTTCGTTTCTATAGAATACTTATAAAATTGATATCAAATGTGATGGATATTTTCCTTAAACCAGGGCTAAAAAAAATTTTCAGTCAGTTGAATAAGGACAACGTGGGATTGGATGAATGGCAACTTGTTAGGGGATTTGTGGGAATTTTTAGTACAGCCCAAAAGTGGGGGATCAGTCATATTTCACTTTTTATTTTTTTACATTGAATGAAATAATTTAAAAATTAGTATTAAATTGTAGGATATTTGTTAATTAATCCATGTCTACAAAGATTATACATTTTGTTGAATAGAGCAAACTGGAGGTGCAACCATGTCTTTGGTGCATTCTTTGAAAATTTACGGCATCCAAAAACCGGTTTGATTGAGGACTCCGGATTTCAACTTTTCCGCGTCTATAGAATAGTTATCAAATTGATATCAAATGTTAGGGAATTACTTGCTTAATCCATGTTGAAAAAAAATTTTTTCAGGCGTTTGAATAGGACTTCTGATAAGGGATTTGATAGAATTTTAATACGGCCCAAACCTGGGGGATCAGTAAAGTTTCAATTCTTTTTAATTTTTTTCCATTAAATGAAATATTTAAAAAATTAGTATTGTAGGAAATTTATCAATACATCCACTTATACAAGGATATTTAATTCGGATTTATAGGGAAACGTGCACCTTCGACAATGTCGCTGCTGTGAACGTTGGCAATTTAAGGTTGGCTCGATGAGATCACATTTCCACTTTGTCCTCTCTAGGGAATCCTCATGAAATAGATATCATTGTGTGGAATTTCCTGCTTACTCCATGGGTCAAAGAATTATTTCAGTCACTTCTGTGGGGAGAAAGTGACCTTCAATGATACGGGGGGGATCACTCACATTTAACTTCTTTATAACTTTTTTCCAGTAGATGAAATCTCTTCAAAATTGGGAGTAAATTGTGCGGAATCTCTCACTCTGTGCATGGCTACAAGCATTTTTCATTCGCTTTTAGGCGGGAAAATGCAGTTTCGACCATGTCGCTGCTGTCACCGTTGGCAATTTACGGTGTCCGAAAATCGGTTTGCTCGAGGAGATCGCATTTCAACTTTTTCCTCTCTAGGGGATCCTCATGAGATAGATTTCAGATTTTGGGGAATTTCCTGCTGACTCCATCGGTCAAAGAATTATTTCAGTCGCTTGTGTGGGGAGGGAGTGACCTTCGACAATTCGGGACCTAGCGTTAGTGAATTTGTTGGAATTTTCATGCGGACCAAAACTGGGGGGCCTCCCCCAATTCAGTGCTTTATAAATTGTAATAGAAGCCTTAAAATGCCAATTTCCAATTTTTTTTATTTGTACACATTTTACTATTTATTCCTATAGAGTTTGATGCATGAGAAAAGAAAAAAGCAATTGCATTCCTTTTCGTGCTAGACATATGAATTAAATCTTTTTAAGACTTCGAACAATGCAGTTTTAGGCCCTAGAAGCTTCAGAAATGCCAATTTCCAAGATTTTTTATTTGTACACATTTTATTATTGATTCCTATACAGTTTGATGAATTAGAAAAGAAAAAAGCAATTGCTGTCCTTTCCGTGCAAGATATATGCCTTAAATCTGACATTGAACATTGCAGTTTTAGGCCCTAGTAGTAATAGTAGCCTCAAAAATGCTAATTTCCAAAATTTCTTATTTGTACACATTTTATTATTTATTCCTATACAGTTTGATGCATAAGAAAAGAAAAAAGCAATTGTAGTCCTTTCCGTGCAAAACATATGCCTTAAATTAGATATCGAACATTGCAGTTTTAGGCCCTAGTAATAATAGAAGCCTCAAAAATGCAAATTTCCAAAATTTCTTATTTGTACACATTTTGTTACTGATTCCTATAGAGTTTGATGCATAAGAAAAGAAAAAAGCAATTGCAGTCCTTTTTGTGCAAGACATATGCTTTAAATATGACATCGAACAATGCACTTTAGTCCGTAGTAGTAATAGAAGGCTCAGAAATGCCAATTTCCAAAATGTTGTATGTGTACACATTTTATTATTGATTCCGATACAGTTTGATGCATAAGAAAAGAAAAAAGCAAAAGCTGTCCTTTTCCTGCAAGACATATGGCTTAAATCAGATATCGAACATTGCAGTTTTAGGCCCTAGTAGTAATTGAAGCCTCAAAAATGCCAATTTCCAACAATTCTTAATTCTTCACATTGTATTATTGATTCCTATACAGTTTGATGCGTAAGAATAGAAAAAAGCAATTACAGTCCTTTTCGTGCAAGACAAATGCCTTAAATCAGTCATCGAAAATTGCAGTTTTAGGCCCTAGTAGTAATAGAAGCCTGAAAAATGCCAATTTCGAAAATTTCTTATTTGTACACATTTTATTATTGATTCCTATACTGTTTGATGCATGAGAAAAGAAAAAAAAACATCTGCAGTCCTTTTCGTGCAAGACATATGCCTTAAATCACACATCGAACATTGCAGTTTAAGACCCTAGTAGTAATAGAAGCCTCAAAAATGCCAATTTCCAAAATGTTTTATTTGTACACATTTAATTTTTGATTCCTATAGAAATTGATGCATAAGAAAAGAAAAAAGCAATTGCAGCCCATTTCGTGCAAGACATATGACTTACATCAGACATCGCACATAGCACTTTTAGGCACTAGTAGTAATAGAAGTCTCCAAAATGCCAATTTCTAAAATATTTTTTTTTACACATTTTATTATTGATTCCTTTACAGTTTGATGCATAACAAAAGAAAAAAGCAATTGCTGTCCATTTCGTGCAAGAGATATGCCTTAAATCAGACATCGAACATTGCAGTTTTAGGCCCTAGTAGTAATAGAAGCCTCAAAAATGTCTATTTCCAAAATTTCTTATTTGTACACATTTTATTATTGATTCTTATACAGTTTGATGCATAAGAATAGTAAAAAAACAATTTCTGTCCTTTTCGTGCAAGACATATGCCTTAAATCAGACATTGAACATTGCAGTTTTAGGCCCTAGTAGTAATAGAAGACTCAGAAATGCCAATTTCCAAAATGTTTTATGTGTACACATTTTATTATTGATTCCTATACAGTTTGATGCATGAGAAAAGAAAAAAGCAATTGCAGTCCTTTTCGTGAAAGACATATACCTTAAATCAGACATCGAATCAGTTTTAAATCAGACTTAAATCAGTTTTAGGCCCTCGTAATAATAGAAGACAGAAAAAGACAATTTCCAGAATTTCTTGTTTGTACAGATGTTATTATTGATTCCTATAGAGTTTGATGCATAAGAAAAGAAAAAAGCAATTGCAGTCCATTTCGTGCAAGACATATGCCTTAAATCAAACATCGAACATTGCAGTTTTAGTCCCTACTAGTAATAGAAGCCTCAAAAATGCCAATTTCCATAATTTCTTATTTGTACACATGTTATCATTGATTCCTATAAAGTTTGATGCATTAGAAAAAAAAAGCAATTGCAGTACTTGTCGTGCAAATCATATGCCCTAAATCACACATCGAACATTGCAGTTTTAGGCCCTAGTAGTAATAGAACCCTCAAAAGTACCAATTTCCCAAATTTCTTTTTTGTACACATTTTATTATTGATTCCTCTACAGTTTGATGCATAAGAAAAGAAAAAAAAAAAAAACAACTGCAGTCCTTTTCGGGCAAGACATATCCCTTAAATCACACATCGAACATTGCAGTTTAAGGCCCTAGTAGTAATTGAAGCCTCAAAAATGCAAATTTCGAAAATTTCTTATTTGTACACATTTTATTATTGATTCCGATACAGTTTGATGCATAAGAAAAGAAAAAAGCAATTGCAGTCCTTTTCGTGCAAGATATATGCCTTAAATCAGACATCGAACATTGCAGTTTTAGGCCCTAGTAATAATGGAAGCCTCTAACTTTGTCCTCTCTAGGCGATCTTCATGAAATAGGTATCAAATTGTGAGGAATTTCCTGATGAATCCATGTGTTAAAGAATTATTTCAGTTGCTTGTGTAGGGAGGGAGTAACCTTCGACTATACAGGCCCTTGTGCTAGTGAATTTGTTGGAATTTTCATGTGTACGTAAACCGGGGGAACACTCACATTTCACTCCTTTATAATTTTTTAGCTGAAATATCTTCAAATTTGATATTAAAATGTGCCAACTATCTCAGTATATCCATGTCTACATGTTTTTTTTATTTGGTTTTATAAGCAAAGTAATACTTCGACCTTGTCTCTGCTGTGACTCTTTGCAATTTATGGTGTCCGAGAAGCGGTTTGCTCGATGAGATCGCATTTCAACTTTTTCCTCTCCAGGGAATTCTCATGAAATTGATATCAGATTGTGCAGTATTTCCTGCGTGAACTATGCATCAAAGAATTATTTAACTCTCTTGTGTAGGGACAATTGACCTTCGATGATAGGGGACCTTGTGCTAGTGAATTTGTTGGAATTTTCATGCAGACCGAAACTGAGAGATCACTCACCTTTCACTTCTTTAGAACTTTTTTACATTAACTGAAATCTTTTCAAAATTGGTATTAAATTGTGCGGAATTTCTCAGTCCATCCATGTCTAGAATGATTTTCCATTTGGTTTTATAGGGCAAAGTTCAGCTTCGACCGTGTCGCTGCTGTGCCCGTTGACAAATTACGGTGTCGGAAAAGCAGTTTTCTCGATGAGATCGCATTTGAACTTTTCCTCTCCAGGGAATCCTTATGAAATTGATATCAGTTTCTGCAGAATTTCCTGCTTAATCCTTGAGTCAATGAATTATTTCAGTCTCTTGTGTAGGGAAGGAGTGACATTCGAAAATGCGGTACCTTGTGCTAGTGAATTTGTTGGAATTTCTTGCGGTCCAAAACTGGGGGATCGCTCAGAATTCACTTCTTTGTAATTTTTTTTACAGTGGATGAAATCTCTTCAAAATTGGTATTAAATTGTGCGGAATGTCTCAGTCCTTCCATTTCTCCAAGGATTTGGTTTGATAGGGCCAAGTACAGAAGATCATGTCGAATTCGCCCCTGTCCGCACGTCATCAGTCATTTTTGTACCCGCCTTTTCAAACCTGCTAGCTAATAAATCAATAAATGACCCATGTAATCCTTACTATTCGATTAGAAATGATAACTTTAACTTTGTAACGGTCTAAACGGGCCATGTTCAAAATAAAGAAGTGCAATAACCAGTTAACCATATAAACTATATCCTTAAAAAAAAATTAACCCCAGACCCCAGAAGCGGCGGGAATATTTTGACACGTCGAAGTTAAATTCAAAAGAATTACATAACAATAATAAAACTTCGAGACTTTGGTTGGCTGGTTTAAAAAGTCTTAAGAATAAATATACCTTTGAAACAAATATGAATTTTCATCATTCTATTTAGAAATAATTTCCTAGTTGAAATGAAAATTGATATGTTCCGAGGCGAAGTTAATCAGACTCATAGTTTGCGGTTTCAATTCCAAAGAGTCCCCACTTCAAGTTCAATTATTAGGTAAGAATTTGTAAGGCGGCGATAATGGTTCAGTGGTAAGATCTCTACCCACGAAATCTCTGATTGTAGGATCGTGCCAGACTCGCGGCTATGTTACATTTTTCTTACAACAGACCATGCCAACAAACATTAGGTTTATAAGTCAATAAAAATCTATAAGGTAGCGTTATGTCTGAGAAAAAATGGACTTGCTGTTACATGTTCAATTCTGGCAAGCAACCCATACTAATGGTTAGTTGTACGGGAAATCAATTATTCCTGTGCGTCCGTTGGAGATCTTATCGGCGTTGGATTTGCCATTATTGGCAAATCCGATGCTGGCAACTCTCCACCCCTAATCAACGTACTAAAACTCGCAAGAAAAACAGGGTGCGGCTTTTCTTTGGCCCGTTTTAAGCCCGGTCCGTTTCTTTACCGGCGGTGATTTTTCAGAGTCCCTCATTAGCAGCACGACCTTAGTGCTGTTAATGTAATTTTCTTTTCTTTAATTTGCATTACAACAAAACTCAAGAAAAACGGGCCAAGAAACCAAATAAAATTCAACAAAGCTTGGCTATGCCAAAAAACAAGTCACAAGTAAAAACGCAAAAAGAATAAGAAAAAGAAAATAAGACAAACCAAAAAATGAAAGTTCTGCTTAAAAAAGCCAGAAACTAAAGTGGGAGGTGGGTGAAAATTAGAATTTGACTAAAAAATTAAAAAGTAAGTCAAATAGAAAAAAATGGTATGCGGCTTGAAGCGGAAAACAAAACTAAAAAAAAAAAAAGATGGAAGGGGTAAAAAGTTCAAACCACTAACAAAGATTTTAAAAAATCACACTTGGCTTCAATTCGCTAATATCCACACGTAAAAACTCAACTCTTGACGGGAGGTTCTTTGCTGGTTCATGTTATTTTCTTTGTTACACTGATTAGCTCTTTGAAGTACCACCTAAGAAGGAATATTAGAGTTTACCGATAAAAGATTTCTGTGTCGGAATATGGTAAATGGTGAGTGAAAATTATTTTAGTTTCAACAATTATTATACAATGTATTTTAAATGATTACGAATATTTAAACCGTTCGATATTTTATTATGTTTCAACAATATATAGTGCACAAATTAAGTTTTCAAATTGCGTTAATTTATCAGTTGCCTGATTTGTAGCACATCTTTCGTTTTCAAACAATTTACTTGTATATGGAAAATACGTTTTTGTTAATACATAGTTTAAAACTGAATAGATGTGAACTTTCTTATTGCCACTGTATTACGTCTTTCATTTTGGGCCCAAACATTTCACTTCATATAGAAGGTAGGCATATAAAGTGTATATATATTAAACTCTTGTTCTGATAAAGAAAATTCTTCTGTCGAACCAAATTGGTCAGATACCTAAAAGTCATCAAGTTATCTTCAGTACTGTGGCTGTGAGGAAGTCAACCCGTTCCAATTATTAAACAAAGTGGAGGCAGGCTAAGTTTTAGTCCATTCTTTCACTACCTGAAACATATCGCACCATAGATTTGCAATTTTCAAATTCCTTTTTACAAAAATCATTTAATGTGTGTTCAGTCTTACAGTTTATCAAAACCAACATGTTTGCTATTGCGCTGAAAGTTTCAACATTTCTTTTACTTTTGTTAATGTGTCAGAACAACTGCACAACATTTCAGTAGTAAGCTTTTCTTAACTTTAGTATTTTCTATTTATATATTTTTCATAATCTAAGCAAAACATGGGACAAATTCATCTTGAAATAGATTCTTGATAATTTTAAATTCTGACACGCATCCACATATTCGATTAAAATCAAATCTTTGAAACTTATTGGTCAGGAGGATTTTAAAAAAAATTCCAGTCTATAATTAGGAGAAGAAATCTATTTTCTTGGATCATACACCGTTCCATTTAATTATAGATATTTTCGTGATGCTCTTTATCCTTCTATCTAGAGATTGATTTATTTGGAAAATATCTAAGAACTATGCAGACTGCAGTATTTATTTCGGATAAAACCAGGAAAGTAAAGTAATCTATTTTTACCTTTATTTATTTATTTTTGTTTATTTATTTTTACCTTTATTTAATTAATTATTAATTAAATATGTTGATATGAAAGAATGTTCATTTTACATAGACTGAAATTCATATGCCGAAACTTACCAACATTGGTTGGTTAACACGAATTTCGAGGAGAAAACATTGACTTTGATAATAAAATCTGACCGTACCAATATTTGTTCACCTGATTTAAAGTATCAAAATTTCATTTCAGTTAATAAAGATGTTTTTTTTTTGTTTCATTTCCTGCGACAGCAAAAATTCTATTTAAAATAATTTTGTAGAACTTTTTCTGAAATAAAAATCGGAAAATGAAAGGAAAAGAAAAATTAAATAATGAAACAGTCATATTGGTAATAAGTCAAGAGGCACGGTGGAGTATTTGATAGCGGCTTGGAGCCAAGTTCGAATTCCCTTGGAAAAGATATGAATCCTCCTCTTCTCACCATCTATGGTTAAATAGCAGTACAGACCGGGTTCTATATTCATGGATGGCATCTGGTCTACTGCAAAAGGAAATGGCAACCTACTGCGAGAAAAAAATATGCCTCATCAGTCATGTATCGAAAGATACATGATCGCCTAAAAGTGTATCGCACATGGCACTTAACTGAATCGGAGGACCGAGCTCGAATTCCCGGTTGAATCCATTACATTCGCTTACGTGTTAATTCCCTTGCGAAAGGTATGAATGCACTTTTTCTTCCCAAGCTATGGGTAAATATCAGTACAGACCGGGTTCTATAGCCTTGGATGGCATCTGATCTACTGCAGAAAGAAATGGCAACCTACTGCGAGAAAAAAATTTGCCTCATCAGTCATGTATCGATAGGTACATGATCGCCTAAACGTGTATCATGCATGGCACATATCTGACTGACGTGTTTATTAAGAAGATCGAGATCAGCAATATGTATCAGGTAATCCGGAGTTCAAATTATCTGGATACCAACAAGGTCTTTGAACCCAGCCAAGTTGTCTGGCGGAAGGCAGGTAACAACTGTTTCCATTAAATAACCCTTGCGTGATTAGATGGATAAGTTTCAATGCTTTTTTAAATTGTAAAAGTTAAAGGAGGTTTAATTTCGCTACTCAAATGTACGTGATGTGATGCCAGTCATCAAGGATAAGTTATTCTTAGGCTTACACAGTAAACAAAATTCCGAGATATTTGATGCCCAAACTTAAAGCATATCAGAAATGTATATTTAAAACAATAAGTTTAAATACGTTAGTTTTTCGTTTGTATTTTTAAAACATCAGTTGAACGTCAAGAAAACGAAAACAAATTTGAAATGAATTAAACGTTTATGATGTGAAAAGTCGAAATAGCAATCAAATATTTTTTTATCTTCTTTAAATGTGCAATTATAATGACTTTAAAAACATTTCAGATCCATTATTGCATAGGGAGCTTAGCTTATCATTTCTGAATACGGAGATGCCAGTTCAGGACCTGTAAAACCAGACATAGTTCAGATACAATAGATACTTTGGAGTTGTGCATTCTTCAAAAAGATAATAAATGGAATTGTGGCCCAATTTTGACTCTAATGAGATTATTTCCTTTTTTACAAATTATTTAAGATCTTTTATTATGCTTCATTTTTACCTACTTGCAAAAATTAAAATGGAAATAAAAGTTATCAGCAAGGATTTTATTTAATTGTTGTGTATAAAACTTTTCTAATTTTTAATCATATTCAGAGATGAGAGATTAAAAGAAAGTCTTAAAAATGAGTTATCTGTCTACACTGATTTTGCAAGGTAAAATTATTTCCCTCTTTAGAAAAAGAGGTTCGGACTTGAAAAAGGAATATTTTTGAAAATATAAATTGATACATTATTTTCAGACATAATCCTTGGAATCTGTTGGAAGAAGGGATGGTGTCTACATGTGATAATTTTTTTAAAATAAATCAAAGGCACTAAATTTTTTATGTTTTTTTTTCTCTTTTTTTTTAAGTCTCTTTCTCTTTTTTTTTATTCCGTAATATCTTCCCTGTCATACCAAAGGGTATTTTTTGAGGGGTGGAAAACATCAAAATTCACAGTCTTTTAGGAATTGAAGAGTGGATACATCGAAGCTGATAAGTTCTATGAATTCTAGAAGCGGATACTGGATTATTAAAATGATACAGACGAGAATTCGGCTTAAAGAAAGCAATCAACCAATGTATTTTCAAGCCCGAAAAGTTCATGGTCATATGTTACCCTTGGTTGTTACTAAGCTGAAAATGTGTTGGAACAAGGAATATTAGAAAAAGTCAGCCAGGATGGTAGTAGTTAGGATTCATCCACTGTGCTGATATGCAAGTACAATGAAGATTTAAGAATTTGTGGCAATTATAAGATTGGCGTGAATCACCAAAACTGTTCTGATTCATTGCCACTGCCAAACACTGAAATAACGTACCATGAGTTTGCTGGTATTAAATAATTTGCTAAAATTAACTTCAAGTCAGCATATAATCAGATAACAATTGATAGCAAGTTTCAAGAAGTCACCACAATGAACATCTTATTGGATTAAACAGAAGGACGTTTGGAGTTAAAAATTTAAAACACAAAATCAAAAAAGCCATCGAAAATGTTTTAGAGGTGATTAAAAATATAATTATATATGAGGACAATATTGGCATTGGTGCTTGCAGTAAAGAAGCGCTAAACAGTAAAACGGGACAAGTTTGAGAAAATCAAATAGGTCTTAATCGTGATAAATGCAAGTTTAATTGGGAAAATCATACTTAGGATATCAAATATCCAAAGATGGTATGTTGCTGGATGATAAACTCGTAAGATATGAGAGATAGCTGCACCCAGAAATAAGAAAGAGTCACAATCTTTTTTGTGATTAACCAATTTCTATAACAGATATCTACCGCGATATAGTGACCTTGTGGAACGATTTAACAAAATAAGGAAGAAGAATACCGAATTTCAATGGACAAAAATACAGGAGGTTGCTTTCGAGAAATTAAAAAATAAAACACTCGTAAACAAAGCAGTTGTTAAAATTTTGGACTCGGCGAAAAAATTGACGTTAACAAACTGATGTCAGTGACTGTGCTATAGCCGCAGTGTTGTCACAGGGGGTATTACCTTGTAATGTACTTATCCGGAAAACTAACATTGACGGAGGCGAATTATTTAAATATTGACAAAGAGGAGGAAATAGCGATTGTGTGGAGCAAAGAAAGAGCTAGATTTTTTATTTATTTATTTATTTTTTTTTTTTTGCTGGGTAGGACATTTCTATTGAAATCTGATCATAAGCCTTTGGAATTTATATTCAACACCAGAAGAGAGTTCCCAAATGTCAAATCTGCAAGGATATTAATATGGACGATTAGGCTGATGTCGTTTGACTTTGACATTGTATATATTAAAGGAAATACTATTCCGTGTGTTGATGCATTATCTTGGTTAAAGTTTGGGAGTAAAAATATTGAAGTAATCGGAAATATTGCGGATAGTTTTTTGTACTAGATAGAAACGGGTGTATTATCCTTAAAAGGGCTTAGGCTGGGAAATAGACAGGGACCAGTGTTGAATAGAATTCTGGATAGAAATAAAGAGAAATACATGGAAGAATTGCTGTATGACCAAGAGACCTTTTAAAGAATCAAGAAACAACGATAGAAAAAGAAATTATGTGTAATGAAGATATCCTAGTACCTCCACAGTCTCCGAGAAAAGAATTAATTAAAGCCGTGCACAACGATATACATGGAAGTATATTGGTTACGCATATGTGTTTAACATTGTAAGCATGGTGGCCAGGCTATTCAAGAGGGTGGAAGAACATGGTAAAAAAAAAAAACCCAAAGTGTGCAGAAATAAAGAAATTTAGGCAAACTAAAATTCACTTGTGGCCAAAGGAAATGGAGCCCTGGACGCGAGTACATGTGGGTCATGCCACCATTAAAGCTATGTAGCATGAGTATTGTTCTCTTGACGGTCGTTCAAACAGAATGTTCGTAAGTGCCGCTTGGCCTGTATTTACATTGTATTTTCTTTCACCGGTTTTCTTACCAGTGATCACTTTATTCATTTCATCTTTTCGGTGTGCCTCTTTTCCCGACATGCTCCCCCTCCCATGACCACAAGGCCTATGAATTGTGTTCATAGGACGGGTAATCATGTGCCGGTCCTCGCATTTGTTGGGTTAATAATCTAGGTGGTTGTGATACCTTTGTACTACGCCGTAGACCCTGATTTGTTGGCAGTTATACGATTGTGGGTTGTCTTCCGTCCACTTCCATTTTGTCCAAGACCCTGTCGTCGCATTCCGGCTCGTCTATTTCCATACTTTTCAGTGCGGTGTATGGTGGTTCGTCATCGATGGAAGCGGTTGTGATGTCTGGTAGTCTGGCATATCTACGACGGGTAATATCACCACTTCTGCTCTCGTCCATTACTTTGAGGGTAATGTACTGATGATATGTATTTTTTTTTTATTCCCTAATCCTTAAGGAACGAATTGTATTTTTGGGAGTCAAATTGCGTTCTTCCATCCGACGATATCTCCTCCGGTGCACCGTACATAAAGAACCAACTTCGTAAGGACTCGCATATTGTTTTAGCTTTCCCCGATGTTAATGAGGGCTACTTCCAGTGAGAAAAAGAGCACCATGACGCAATCCACTCAGCCAGAAATATGTATTGCTTGGCATTTGCACCAGAAGCTTCAGTACGAACATTTCATGGTGTTTAGATGTCAATCTGAAGACAGTGCAGAGGATTCCGAAAGAGTTGGATGAATCTAATTGTGATTACAAAGGCACAGCAGCTCAAAAAATTAACTCTGATTGTTCTGATAAGAAAAGAACATCAGACTCGACACGGAGGCCTACTTCAAGAAGTAGTGCTGCCCTGAATCAAGATGGTGTCTGCTGGGAGGTCAAAAGAGCTGTTATTCCTTTGACGCCACGATTAATGAATACACTTTCTACTCACTCAGTAATGTTTATTTATAAGAATATAAAAGTATATGATCCAATTACAATGTGATATTTATCATTTACTATTTTATGAAAAAATATATTTAAAACAAAATATTTTTATTAAAAAATTTACAAAAATAGAATATATATATATATATATATATATATATATATATATATATATATGCAGCTCAAGGCCTTTTTTACATGGAGTTTTCCGAACCCATAGGCTCGGGTAAAAATTACTCATAGACCCCTTATACACGGGCTTGGGTTGCTCTCTATCTCTTTGGCGTAGGTTCTATTCTGCCCGAAGATAGAAAGGTCGACAAACTCTAAGAGTCCTGTGGGCATTTACGTTTGACTCACTACTGAATCAAAATGTGACACAAGGTCAGTTTGTTTTAACGTGGGGACTTGTGTGTCAACACTCGGGCCACTAGATAAAACTGGTCTGAGCTAGATATAGTTGGTTATCCCACCACTACAGAACAGATTTTACGGAATAAGTTCGAGGATTCTGTCCAGGCAGTGGGGAGAGGACAGTCACCAGCACGGAATAGATACTACGACAGCAGCATCTCCTCCAACGGGAAAACCCATCCTCTGATCGATTCGACTGCTTCGGCATTTATCCGAGACCCCCCCCACCACCACCACCACCACGAGGTGGGATGTGGTGCAAGGTCGGTTTTTAACATGGGACTCTCTGAGAGGGTATGTGTGGGCAAAAATTACTCGTAGACCTTGCATACTCGGGGCCGGGAAGTTGTCTGCTTCCCTAGACGATACTTTGCCGTTTGGCATAGTCTCGTCTGGGTTTCTCTCGCTCGGAGGCAGAGAGGTCGACAAGAGATATACTGCTGGCCATGTGGACTAAAAATGCATTGATATAATTTACAATGGAGAGAGAAATCAACAAAAAAGACTAGCATTGATGGATGTACTAATATCTTTATCAGAACCTGGGTTCAAGATATCCCTTTATCGCAAGCCAACATTCACCGAACTATACCTCAACTTCGACCCCCAACAAAGTAACTTACAATATCGAGTAAAAGTCATGTGGCGATCCAGAGACATATGAACAAGAAATGGTCAGTATAAACAGTAGCCTAAAGTGTAATAACTACCCTGGGTAGATGAAAAAAATCCCCCATAAACTGGGAAAGAAGTGTACAAAATAATAACAACACTCAGAAAACAATCTCGGTCTTCCCACCCTAGGTGAATGGTTTATTGGGAAAGGTATAAAGGATCTGTGGTCTGTATATCATTAGAGCAACCTTCCGGTGTGGTTCAACACTACGTAAACACCTCTTTCGAGTAAGACCACCTATAAAGGAGAACAAGATTAAGGACTGTGCGTAACATCATCCCGTGGAATTGTGGCAAGAAATATGAAGGACAAACAGGCCGTCGCCTGAAGATAAGACTACAGGAACACCGTCAGGACATAACACGAGGGAAAATAAGAAGATCAGGCATGGCTGATCATATATGAAGGGAAGAGGGAGATCCCTGCCTCTGTGTGATTAACTTGATATGACAGAGAACATTAGTGAAAATACAAAAAACTTAAGGAATCAGCGCCAGACTACAAAAATCTCGGCCAAGCATAGACATGAATGAAATATGGGAACCAGTAATACAGAGAGCTGGTGAAAAACAACAATAACAAAATTGTATATGCGCTCTGGTAATATATATATATATATATATATATATATATATATTTGGTTGGTGCAAAAATAATTTCGTTTTCTCACATAGTAACATATGTTAGAAAACGAAATTATTTTTGCACCAACCTAATATATATATGTGTGTGTATGTATTTATTGTACAATTACGTTTATAAGTCCGCAAAATTAATTCTCTGAAGTCTCTAAGGGCACCTGTGTGTGGATAAAAGTGTTGGTTAAGGGATCCAAAAGAGGAAAAATAAATAAATAAATAAATAAAAACAAACTTGGAGGCTTGCGAATTAATATCCAAACTCATGACACGTGGAATTAGAACAATATATCCCCATGGATTAAATAAGTGGTTTGGCTCGAAATTCTAGCGTATATCACCTGAAGAAGGCCCGAGCGTACAACGTCCGAAACCTCGTGAATATAGCAATAAAGATCCGGACAACAGCCCGAACAATATAATATATATATATGTATGTATGTGTATATATATATATATATATATATATATATATATTGAATACGGCCAACAAGAAAGATTCTTTCATTCTTTTCTATCTGATAAAAATAAGGAAACCAAAAATGTATCTGGTAAGTTGGTAAGTTATTAAAAAATAAATTGGTATGGTGGTGATTTGCAGTTTAAGATCATTCTTGATTGTTATATATATATATTTATATATATTTCTTTATTCTGTTTATCTGGCCTTTCCTTTTTTGTTAACAAGTTTTGTTCCGCTAGAGCAGTGGTTCCCAAACTTTTGGGGGGGCCGCATGCTTCAACAAATGTTGTGATAAAAAATTACATTTAAAAGTAAAACAACAAGGGGCGGTGATCTCACTTTTTCCTTCATATGTGGTCAGCTCCGCCTGATTTTTCTATTTCCCCTCGTGTTATGGTTTTACGATGTGTTTGCAGTCTTAAGGGAGCAGCCCGTTTTTCCTTTCTTACCAAAACTGCAGGGGATGGTGAACACATAGTCCTCAATCAAGTTCTCCTCTATTTCTTAACCGAAAGGACGTGTCTGCGAAGTTTTCAAAAACTTTTGAAGGTCGTCCAGATGTTATATAGATCTCAGATCTTTTGTATTTTTTTCCGATAATCCCTTCACATAAGTTGACCGAAGCTGTTTTCTGAATATAGTTATCCTCTTGTATCCTTCTATCCCAGTTTGTAGGAGCTGCTGTCATGTACCTAGATTAGTTGTTACGTTGTAGAGTACTGCTTCTACTGACCATTTCTTGGTCATATGTCTCTGAATCACCACTTATGACTTTTGCTCGATGTTGTAAGCAGGGGACAACTCCTTTCTTTACACTGTATGCCTGTTAGGAGTTGAAGTTGAGGTATAGGTCGGTGAATGTTGGCTTGCGGTATGGAGATGTCTTGAAGCTATGCTCTGTTCGAGATATTAGTGCAGTTTGCGAGTTTGATGTCGTTTTTCCTGTCCACTGGGAACTGTTTCGATGATCTTATTGAGTTCACTTGGTTCAGGAGAAATTGGACTTCTTCCTGGGTTGACCAGAGTATGAAGGGGTCATCTACGTAAAGTAAATGTAAGAATTTGGGTTTCTAAGAATAAGCTCCTTTTTTAGAAGCGGGTTTAAATAATTTAGAAATATTATTTTTGTTATAAATTTCTATATTTTAGGACTGATATTATTAGTTAACGAACTTACTTCATATTTCTTCAAAACAATTGTTCTCGCCTGTCATTACTACACTACTAACGTCAAGCGGAACCGAAAAAGTTCTACAGAATTATCTAAATAAATAAAAATAATGTAGATTCTGTGAAAACTGCCTGTACCGAATTATTTATTTTAAACAGATGAAAAACAGCAAATTTTAAAAATAAAATTATTTGTTGTAGTAAATAACAATTCGGAGTAAATAACAAACATTAGTTGTTTTTTTTTTTTTTTTACATGGTAACTCCGATGTATTAATGTCTAAAAGTTTGAAATTCAAATGGACTTTTCATAATGGTAAAAGGAAATTTAGAAAATTGATGTCTTGCTGAACATGTTGTTTATTTTGAAATATTATAGAATGTGATGTTGAAGAGAAAAATAATAAAATGTACTGCCTAGCGCAAGGATTGAACTTACAGCATTCAGTTAACGAGCTAGCGATGTCAGCTCTTACTGACTTAGTGCAAATGTCACCCCTGTTGACTGAAATAAGATCATCCATAGAAGCTGTATAAAAGACAAGACTTTTCCTCTCTCGTTAAAACTTTTTGAGTTGCCGGGGGAATCTTTGTCACTCGTCATAAGCCACCCCCTCTCTCTCCCCACTAAAAAAACAAAAACAAAAAAAAAACCCGAAAAAATCAAACCAAAAACAAACCTCAACTGGTGTTTTTATTTGCTGAGAAAAGAGAAGACGAAGAAATCAAAACAAGTAAAAGAGAGATCAGAAAAAAGACTTAATTTCAACTACGAAAGGTAACCGAACTTCTTTTCCTTTCTTTAAATTTTGAATATTACTGTTTAAAATTGAAACTTTAAATACACTTCATAGACATTTGATCATCTAGTTCCTCTTGTTATTAACAGCGTTGAATTTATTATTCGTCGCTGTTAAAAATTGTTTGCCATGAAGTCCTAAAATTAGAGAAATTATATAACCACAAAGTAGGGTTTTTGACAAAGAGGGTTTTTCCAAAGAAATCAATTTATTCAAATTTCCCCATGTATAATACGCATTTTTTTCTAAAAAAAATTAAGCAAAATTAGGAGTCCGTATTATGCGCAGCAACAAAAAGAATCTTTAAAATTTGCGTTTTCATAGGTTGATTTTAGTTACGAAATGACTATTCACCACAAACAGACGTCAATATGACAAAAACATTCGGCGATTGCGACCGCATAAGGATGTTAAATACAATCATATGTACCTAACAATACTTAGAAATGTAAAATAAAATAAGAATTATTATAAAACTAAATCAGAATATTATTCTAAAACCATTTTGTTAATAAGAGTAGGAAACGCTGGCCGTAATGAAATTGGGGAGGTACAGTTTATGGGGTTTGATTACCAAACAAGGGGTGCGTATTCTACGTTTGTAGAAGCATTTTCCCAACATTTCAGCCAAAATTTTAGGGGTGCGTATTATGGATGAAGTCGTATTTATGTACCTCCACGAAATCGCTAAAAAAAATGAGCATAGCTTGATGAAAAAGACGCCAATCTTGCCGAAAACAAAATTTTAAAATGCTTATGTTATTAAGAGGAAAGACCAAAGTTTTTTTTTTTATTTTTAAAAATGTTTCCTTCTTTTTAGAACATACTAAATTTTGATTAAAAAACTTTGTTTCTGTTTGTATCAGCGGAACTAGTAAATAACAGACAATTTTTAGCACGTTTTTTTGGTATGACACACATTAATTTGAAAAATCGTGCAAAAATAGAAATAATTGTCGGATGTTAATGAAACTTTCAGGAACTATTCACAGATGATCGAAATTATTATAAATGTTTTTTTTTATTAAGGTCATGGTAGAAATATTTTTTTTAAATATTTATTACCCCCCCCCCAACTAATTTTATGAAAACGCTAGAAATTCGATCGCATCGGGTTTAGTGATTACAAAAATTAAAAGCACAGGGCTTTGAGGAATGCAAAGCATGTCTTTTTTTGTTTTTAATTGGAGCCAACGTACCTGAAAATCAGCTCTGAATTGTAACATACAAAACCCAATAAAACAAAGATATTATTTAATTTCAAATGCTTTTATTTCTTTTAGTTGTTTTTATGAATATGGACAATAAATCCTGTAAGCAAAAAAATTTTTTCGATGAAAAATGAATTTTTAATACAATTATTTATTTCTTTAATGATAATAGATTTTACATTTAAATATTATAAAATTAGTTAAAAGTTATTAGTTATAATAGATTTACATTAAAATATTATAAAAGTAGTTAAAAGCCCCATCGATTTTCCTAAGTGTCCTTATGAGATAGATCTTTTTTAGCGCGTTGTAAATTATATCATTTTGACTAATCAGAAGATCCACAGTAATTAAGAAATGTAATTTTGTGCTTATAACCGGGCTGTAATTATAAAGTACGGAAGACCAACCAGAATATAATTAAGTTGCGTTATTTGGGTTAAGCATTGTTCTCCGCTGTTAAGGCCTTTACTTTTGCGGAACACGTGTGGAGAAGTTAATTTGTTGATTACCAAACAAGGGGTGCGTATTCTACGTGTGTAGAAGCATTTTCCCCACATTTTCAGTCAAAATTTTAGGGGTGCGTATTATGGATGAAGTCGTATTATACGTGGGGAATTACGGTAGTTTGCAAAATTGAATGAAACATAGTTTGTAAATCTTGACAAAAAATGTTAGTGATAACACCCTTCAACCGTTCAGTAATCCTCTACTTCGAATGGCTCTTAAACCGTCTATAAAAATCCTTTACAAGTCATAAATGAAGCAAATATTTTAAATTTCTTCAGAAGCTATTAAAGTAACTGTGCTAGCACTATTCTTGTTAAACATCTGATGATATTTTCTGGTAGAAACAAAGATCCATTATTGCTATTGATTTGTGATATTAACATGTATGGAATATGAAAAACAACATTTGGAGAAAAATCGGTGGTTGATAGTTGTTTTCTGCACTGTCTACAGCCCATCTAACCAAGTGGCTCTTTTTCATTTGAAATTTTTCATAAATATGCAAATCAGTAGATGCCGTTTATGTTTCAAACTTTCAGTTCAAGCATTATGTTTAGGAATGTTATCTTTTATTAATTTTTGATAGATATCTGATGTTACTTTTCACCACAGCAGTAAACAATACGGAATGGAAATAAGGAATAGACTCCAGGTGAGATATTACTTTCAACCTTTTTACTTGAGGAAATCTATGTTCAGCTGCTGCTCTACAGATTAAGCTGCTGGGACTTTTGTGGTTGGCAAAAGACCCAGTTTAACCATTAAACTTTTACATTTTCCCCTTGGATGTTTGATGCCATATTTGCGATTATTTTTACCACTATTATTATTAGTATTAGCAGTGGTGGTGGTAATATTGATTTATTCTTTATTAGATAAAATATTGTCAACCAATATTAATTTTTGATTAGTACTGTTGAGAAAATGCTCCCAATCCCCAAAACGAATGGAGACTAGTCAGGTTGAGCAGAGAGGGGGGAGCAATAGCACTTATCTCAAGTTGCAAAATATATTGCCACTTCTCTGTGATGTATAAATATAGCAATAAAAAAAAGATTTTTCCCTTCTTTTTATGCAACTTCAGGGATCACATAGTAAACCTGTCATGTGACCACTGTAACTCTAAAGGGATAGTACAGAAAATAACAAGCTTTTGTTTAGTAAGCATTTGAACAACACAAGGTAAATACTCTTCTCCTTTGCTGTCTGACCAACAGTTAATTTCTCCACAATATTTCTGTCAGCTTTTTTCTCTCTTAGTATTTGTAGTAATATTATCTGGAATTTTTATAAGATGAAGCATCGACAGTCACTAGTCAATTTTGACTTATTTAATTTCTATTGTTTTTCATCAAGTAGTATTAGTATTAATATTGAATTTTTATTAAACATTGAAAATTCTAGTTTTCCTCTTTTTGTTTCATCTTAATTTGACTTGCTTTTCAAAACAAGTATTTTGAATGTTAGTCTCTGATTAGAATTAAACAAAATGGATTGGAAATTAATTGTTGACAATCCTTCATTTGATAAAAAAGCAAATTCTCTTCCACTTATATTCCTCAATATACTTTTGCAAAGAATATTGATTTGTGCTACAAAAATTGCATAAAACATTCAGTTGGCATTTGTTTTTGCTGTTGAATGAAAAGAAAACTCAACCATAAACCATGTGGTACTTAATGGAGCTTAAAAAACCAGGCTACATGTACACTGATATTTCTGAAGAAATGTTAGCTGCCTTCATTGGTATTTATGAAATGGCTTAATCTTCCATAAATAATTTAAAGAAAGAACTGAATTTATTTGAATTATAGTTAACATTATTTTTTTTAACTAAAACACCTAAAACAAGGCTCAAGAGCTACTCAATGTAGAGGGTTACTGTTTGAAGTTGAGGCATGTAAGAAGAATAGGTAAAAATGGTTAACTCCCTGTATAGCTGTACTTTATACATAAGGTCACAAACAATATATTTTCATAAAAAAAAAAGTATGAAAGATACATATTTATAGTAAAATTAATAAAAATTTATTCTCCGGGTCATATAGCAAAATTGAAAACATGGCACAGATTGTCAAAAAAGATTTTTAAAATAAAAAAAAAAACAATTTGGTATGATTAATTTCATTTATTGAAAAGAGAAACAAGTTTTTACTTCTTATTTGATTTTGTTAGGTTATTTGTTTCAAAAATGCAGATACGTAATTATAATTTAACCATGAAATAAAATCATTCTCTTTAATTTATAAATAATTCAAAAGAATGATATTATTTCATGATTTGAATTTTTAATATTTAGATTTTGATATTAAACAAGCCATTTGACTCATAAAAAAAACAACCGAACCAAATTGACTTTTTAATTCTATTTTCTCTGCTGATAACGTTGTAGCACCTGGACATTCATGTATAAGATAAAGTTACATAATTCTGTTCTCTGATTGGTCAACAGAGAAGCTGTCTCGGCTAATCATTGGTTAATCAAATTTTGTATGCATATTAATATCCTTTTGGACTATATACACATCACTAAAAAAAAATATCTATTTTTCTCTGAATAATAACCATTTATTTTTAGCATCAGACTCTTCCTGTCTGATCTTCTGTGAGTGCCACCAATGGGGTGGGGTGGGGGAAATTGAGCAGGATATTTAAATATGTAGAGAAATAGGTAGTCGTTCATCTGACAAACTTGTCTTTGGAATTGCAAAGCATTACCAGAATCACTTAGGAACAGTTGTGGAAAAGGAATACACTTTGTAAATAAAGAAAGTCACAGAAAAAATAGCAGTCATTACATTCATATTTAAATTACAAGATGAAAAATAAATGGTAAATTTGACATTTAGAATTTTATTAAACACAATGTTATGTAATTGAAATAATTATAAAAATAATCCAAAATCAAAAACTAAATTGATGAAGCAATTGAAATCAATTTTTGTTAGCAATTTGTTTGACTGAAGAATGATATTAGCCCTGCATTTATCAATAGTCTGATACCATATATAACTATTGATCTGTTCCATTTATTGATTTTGATGAATGTATCCAGCAGTTTGATTTTTTAATACTAGAATATTAATTGAATAATTTCCTTTGTTTATGGCATTTTCAGTTTTGATTTGCTCATCCGACCATCTCATCTCCTCTTCATGAAAATGTTTGCTGGTGTATACAATCAGAAAATAAAGTGACAGGTGACTCTGCATGTTGGTGTCTTGTAAGGTGGGTATGTTTTTTTGTTGTTTTTTTTAGCATTTCACTCCATGCAAGGTGGAAGTCCTACTAGCACGTAGGTGGTACAGTGAATGAGAGCAAGAGTAAAGTGGTGTGTTTGAGGAAAGAAGAAAGAGAAAGACGGGAAACAAAGCAT
This sequence comes from Acanthosepion lycidas, assembly GCA_963932145.1. NCBI lineage: Eukaryota > Metazoa > Mollusca > Cephalopoda > Sepiida > Sepiidae > Acanthosepion > Acanthosepion lycidas. The sequence goes on from CAWVQA010000803.1 coordinate 58,972, forward strand.
TAGAACATGTCTATTGACATATGCATATTTGAAGATTGTAGCTATTAGGGAAGCAACTAAGAGGAAGGGAGTTCCACAGATGGGAAGTGCAAGATAAGAAGCTATTCGAGTAGAAGAGACGGATATATTTAATCATTTCAACCTAGTAGCATGCTTGAATTCATGCAGTTTGGGAACCAGAGAAAGTAGTTCATCAGAGCAGTTGCTGTGAAAATACTTGTAGAAAAGACAGAGGGAAGCAAAGGTACATCTGTGAGAAAGTGACAGTAGATGAGATGCCAGATCAGGACCCATCATATCCTATTTCCATCTCTGGATTCTGTTGAGGTCTTGTTACTTTTAGCTTTAATCCAATCTAAACTCTTTGTATTTCACAAACATTTTTTTTTTAATTCAGGACACACTTGTAGAATAACTGAAATTCTGGGGCATACTTTAAATTTTAATAAGGAAATCATTAATCATGAAATTTGAAAATAGGAAAATAATACAGAGGTCTCCTGAAATAAGCATTAATTTCTTTTTTTTAGACATTACATTGCTTGGTGTCTTTAACTTTTAAAAAGAAAGATTTTTTTAAATATAAAAATGATCCATAAATTACTGTCCTGTTAATGTGGGGCACACCTTGTTTTCTTTCAGGGAACATTGATGTGAATGAAAGCACCAACTGAGAAACAAGGATCTGAAATAATAAATGATAAAGCTATAAGTTACAATCTACTCAAAGATTCCTTGAAAGAAATTAAAAGCAACATGGATGTCTTAAAAGCTGACTTCCTCTCTTCATGATGTAGGCAATCATGGCTTTCCACAACTTCCTATCCTTCATAGCTCTTAATAATTCATTTTTTTGTTATTTCTCCTAAACCTTGTTCCATTTACTCAAGCTTACTAAATAGGTTATACATTATTTTCCTCTGTCCCTCTTGCCTTCTTGCGAGTATCAGATTTGCCAAGCCCTCTTTACTCATTATGTGCCAAGGAAATTTCAACTATCAACATATGTTAAGTATAAGTTTCCTTCTGGTTTCCATTTTCTTTAAAAACTTAATTCTTACTTGTTGCTTACATATTCAGTCCTTGGTATCCTCAGTATCCTTCTGTAGAATCACGTTTCTGTTTTTTGAGGTCTCATCATTTTTCAGTGTTAAATTCTTTAATGTTTATTAAGTGATAATACTAGAATGTTGAATAATAAGTAATTTCATTAAATTAATTAGTCAAATATTATTGTGTTTTTATGCTCAGTCAGTAAAGATCCAGCGTCATTTTTCAGTAAATTTGCATATTAAGCCCCAGAAACCAATTGTAATGAAAATTTCCATTCTGGTGTAAATGTACACGATTATTTAAAAAATACCAATAAATGTTTGCAGACAAATACGGTTTAGGAGTGTTACCATCAATGGTGAGTACTATGCCAACTTGCTGAGGCAGTTATAGCTCATAAATATAGCATACTTTAAATATATATATATATATATATATATATATATATATATATATAGTAAGTAATCCATGTGAATCACCGTAATATAAAATATTAAGACTGATCCACAGAAGAGATCTCAATATATTTATTATAAAGCAAACAGGAATTACTGTAGATAAAATTCAATACCCCATATGATATATAGCCATTTCACCCACAATGGGCTTGTCTTTTTAAATACATTTACTCCTAGTTGTTAATTTCCCCCCTCTTTCTTCGTATTTACAAAAACATTGATTCATTTCTTTATCTAACTTCTTGGTGTTGACAAGCTGGTTCTGGGTAAAATGGCTCTTTATCCTATGGGGTATTGAATTTTATCTACTTGTAATATATAATATATATATATTGTTCAAAAGTCTGAAGCCACTCCCAGCATTAGCATGGGAAGAACTTGATAAAATAGTGAAAAAAATGAAATAGCATCATCAGAAAAATGGATTCTCTTTTAACCAAATCTATATCAATAAGAGAGAACTTAATTTATATTAGTCACATGGATATTGGATTAATTCAAGAAACTCCTTAGTAATCCATTAGATAAAACTGTGATATTACTGACACATTTGGGATAGGATAGTGGATGGTTTCCTTCTTTGGGAGTGAGAATAGTATAATGGTGATAATTAATTGCCAATACCATTAGAATAAACAGTACACTGCATGATTTCACCCTCCCGCACTTGTGGAAAAGGACTCTGTCAGATATCTCATAATACAAAATATGTAAAAGTCTAGCTGTAGATGCCATGAAATGTTGCTTTGTTGATTTGACTCACAAGAGAATGCTTACCCAATCCCAACAAGCTTAACCTGTTTGAGTCTAGAGTCAACAGTTATCTTCCCCATATATCCTCATAAACTGAGTGGCTTTTGAGCCTTGCACAGGGTTAACATTATTCCAAAAGGAAAAAAACATCATGAAACTGTTGTTACCTCGAATGTAATGTATGAATGAGTCTGCTGGCAACATAAAATGATGAGAATGATACAATGAAAGGCAATGTAATTCAATGCCAGTGCTACTCAACCTATCAGCCAGTGCATTGTATAATACACACTGCATTCTACAGAGTTTTAGAGTTGTCAACCCACTTTTTCCATTAAATGAAATATTTTAAAAATTAGTATTGTAGGAAATTTATCAATACATCCATGTCTACAAGGATTTTTCATTTGGTTGAATCGAGCAAAGTGCAGCTTTGACAATGTCACTGTTGTGTCCTTTAACAATTAAGATGTCCGAAAACCGGTTTGCTCAATGGGTCTGCATTTCTTCTTAATTTCTTGCTTAATCCATGTATAAAAGAATTTTTCCAGTTGCTTAAGTATGGACAATGTGGCGTTTGATGATACGTCGACTTGTGTTAGTGGATTTGTTGGGATTTTCATGAGGCCCAAAACTGGGGGATCAAAATCTTTTATTCATATTGATTTTATTATTAATTCTTATGTAGTTAGATGCATAAGATAAGAAAAAAACAATTGCAATCATATTCGTGCAAGATATATGCCTTAAATAAGACATGGAAGATAGCGGTTTTAAACCCTCATAGTAATAGAAGCCTCAAAAATGCCAATTTCCAAAACTTTTTATTCATATTCATTTTATTATTGATTCTAATGTAGTTAGATGAGTAAGAAAAGAAAAAAAAAACAATAGCAATCCTTATATATGCCTTAAATCAGACATCGAAGATAATGGTTTTAGCCCCTAGTAGTAAGAGAAGCCTCAAAAATACCATTTTCCAAAACTTTTTATTTTGGGATTTTATTATTGATTCTTATGTGGTTTGATGGGTAAGAAAAGAAAAAAACAATGGCAATCATTTTTTGCAAGATATAAGCCTTAAATCAGACATCGAAGATCGAGGTTTTAGTCCCTACTAGTAATAGAAACCTCAAAAATGGTATTTTCCAAAATTTTTATTCATATTGATTTTATTATTGATTCTAATGTAGTTTGATACATGAGAAAATAAAAAAAACAATTGCAATCTTTTAGTGCAAGTATTAAATTGTGCAGAATTTGTCGACTCATGCCTGTCTTGAAGGATTTAAAATTTGGCTTAATAGAGCAAAGTAAAGCATCGACCATGTCGCTGCTGTGCCCTTTCAAAGTTTACAGTGTCCGAAACCCGGTTTGCTCGATAAGATTGCATTTGAACTTTGCCCCTCTATGGAGCCCTCATAAAATAGATATGAGATTGAGCGGAATTTCTTGCTTAATCCATGTATGAAAGAATTATTTAAGTAGATTGAGTAGGGAGAGAAGGCCTTAGATGATACGGTAACTTGGGTTAGTAGAATTGTGGGATTTTTCATGCGGACCGTAACTGGGTGATCACACATTTTCATTACTTAACTTTTATCCAGTAAGTGAAATAACTTCAATTTTTGATATTAAATTGGGCTGAATGTCTCGACACAGGCCTGTCTAGAATGATTTTAAAATAGGTTTAATAGACACGATACAGCAACGACCATGTAGATGCTGTGGCCTTTGATAACTGACAGTGTTCGGAAACCGGTTTGCTCGATAAGATTGCAATACAAATTTTTCCCATCTAAGGAACCCTCATAAAATAGATATCACATTGTGTGGAATTTCCTGCTTAATGCAGGAGTCAAAGAATTATTTCAGTCACTTCTGTAGGGAGGGAGTGATGTTCGAGGATACGGGACCTTGTGTTATTGAATTTGTTGGAATTTTCATGCGGACCAAAAACTGGGGGATCTCTCACCATATCCCTGCTTTATAACTTTTTTCCAGCAGATGAAATCTCTTCAAAATTGGTATTAAATTGTGCGAAATCTCTCACTCTGTCGATGTCTACAAGCATTTTTCATTTGCTTTTATAGTGCAAAGTGTAGCTTCGAGTGTGTCGCTGCTGTCACCGTGGGCAATTTACAGTGTCCGAAAAGCGGTTTGCTCAAGGAGATCCCATTTCAAGTTTTTCCTCTCGAGGGGATCCTCATGAAATTGATATCAAATTATGAGGAATTTCTTGCTTAATCCATGAGTCAAATAATTATTTAAGTCGATTGCGTGGGGAGAGAGTGAACTTCAACGATTCGGGACCTACCGTTAGTGAATTTGTTGGAAGCGGACCAAAATTGGGGGGCCACGCCCAATACATTGCATTATAAATTTTTTCCAGTAGCTGGAATCTCTTCCAAATTGGTATCAAATTCTGCGCAATCTCTCACTCTGTGCATGGCTACAAGCATTTTTCATTCACTTTCATGCGGCAAACTGTAGCTTCGACCATGTCACTGCTGTCACAGTACGGTGTCCGAAAAGCGGTTTGCTCGAAGAGATCGCATTTCTATTTTTTCCTCTCCAGGGGATCCTCATCAGATAGATGTCAGATTGTGGGGAATTTCCTGCTGACTACATCAGTCAAATGTTTATTTCAGTCGCTTGTGTGGGGAGGGAGTGACCTTCGACGATTCGGGACCTAGCGTTAGTGAATTTGTTGGAATTTTCATGCGCACCAAAACTGGGGGGGGGGCCTCCCCCAATTCATTGCTTTATAAATTTTTTCAAGTAGCTGGATTCTCTTCCAAATAGAAATCAAATTGTGTGGAATCTCTCACTCTCTGCATGGCTACAAGCATTTTTCGTTTGCTTTCATGCGGCAAACTGCAGCTTCGACCATGTCGCTGCTGTCACCATTGGCACTGTACGGTGTCCGAAAAGCGGATTCCTCGAAGAGATCGCATCTCTATTTTTCGCTCTCTAGGGGATCCTCATGAGATAGATGTCAGATTGTGGGGAATTTCCTACTGACTCCATCAGTCATAGGTTTATTTCAGTCGCTTCTGTGGGGAGGGAGTTACTTTCGACGATTCGGGACCTAGCGTTAGTGAGTTTGTTGGTATTTTCATGCGCACCAAACCTGGGGGGCTCCCCCAATACATTGCTTTACAATTTTTTCCAGTAGCTGGAATCTCTTACAAATTGGTGTCAAATTGTGTGGAATCTCTCACTCTGTGCATGGCTACAAGCATTTTTCGTTCGCTTTCATGCGGTAAACTGCAGCTTCGACCATGTCACTGCTGTCACCGTTGGCACCTTACAGTTTCTAAAAAGCGGTTAGCCCGAAGAGATCGCATATCTACTTTTTCCTCTCAAGGGAATCCTCATGATATAGATGTCAGATTGTGTGGAATTTCCTGCTGACTCCATCAGTCAAAGGTTTATTTCAGTCGCTTGCATGGGGAGGGAGTGACCTTCGACGATTCGGGACCTAGCGTTAGTGAATTTGTTGGAATTTTTATGCGCACCAAAACTGGGGGGGCCTCCCCCAATTCATTGCATTATTAATTTTTTCCAGTAGCTGGAATCTCTTCCAAATTGGTATCAAATTGTGTGGAATCTCTCATTCTGTCCATGGCTACAAGCATTATTCGTTCGCTTTCCTGCGGCAAACAGCAGCTTCGACCATGTCAATGCTGTCACCGTTGTCACTTTACGGTGTCCGAAAAGATAACGGTATGAATTTGAAGGCAAAATATATCTTTTTGCAGATCTTAGATTAGGTTTTTCCCTGTCCATAATGCTAAATTAAGGAAGTAAAATAGAAATATCAATAGGAAACAGAAGAGAAATATACAGTGATCACCCATTTTCTGCCAACAATCTTTTTCATAGAAATCCCAGTCATATGAGTCGAGTCCATGCATGCTACGATCACGGTATGAATTTGAAGGCAAAATATTTTTGTGCAGATATTAGATTAGGTCTTTCTGTCTCCATAATGCTAAATTGAGGAGGTAAAATAGAAATATAAATAGGAAACTGAAGAGAAATGTACAGTGATCACCCATTTTCGGCCCACAATCTTTTTCATGGAAATCCCAGTCATATGAGTCGAGTCCATGCATGCTACGATCACGGTATGAATTTGAAGGCTAAATATTTTTGTGCAGAACTTAGATTAGGTATTTCCCTGTCCATAATGCTAAATTGAGGAGGTAAAATATAAATATAAATAGGAAACAGAAGAGAAATGTACAGTGATCACCCATTTTCGCCCCACAATCTTTTTCATGGAAATCCCAGTCATATGAGTCGAGTCCATGCATGCTACGATCACGGTATGAAATTGAAAGCAAAATATTTTTGTATAGAACTTAGATTAGGACTTTCCCTTTTCATAATGCTAAATTGAGGAAGTAAAATATAAATATAAATAGGAAACAGAAGAGAAATGTACAGTGATCACCCATTTTCTACCCCCAATCTTTTTCATGCAAATCCCAGTCATATGAGTCGAGTCCATGCATGCTACGATCACGGTATGAATTTGAAGGCAAAATATTTTTGTTCAGATTTTAGATTAGGTCTTTTCCTGTCCATAATGTTAAATTAAGGAGGGAAAATAGAAATATAAATAGGAAAAAGAAGAGAAATGTACAGTGATCTCCCATTTTCGGCCCACAATCTTTTTCATGGAAATCCCAGTCATATGAGTCGAGTCCATGCAAGCTACGATCACGGTATGAATTTGAAGGCAAAATATTTTTGTGCTGGGCTTAGATCAGGTCTTTCCCTGTCTATAATGCTAAATTGAGGAAGTAAAATATAAATATAAATAGGAAACCGAAGAGAAATGTACAGTGATCACCCATTTTCGGCCCACAAACTTTTTCATGGAAATCCCAGTCATATGACTAGAGTTCATGCATGCTACGATCACGGTATGAATTTGAAGGAAAAACATTTTTGTGCAGAGCTTAGATTAGGTATTTCCCTGTCCATAATGCTAAATTGAGGAGGTAAAATATAAATATAAATAGGAAACAGTAGAGAAATGTACAGTGATCACCCATTTTCGGCCCACAATCTTTTTCATGGAAATCCCAGTCATCTGCGTCGAGTCCATGCAAGCTACGATCACGGTATGAATCTGAAAGCAAAATATTTTTGTGAAGATTTTAGATTAGGACTTTCCTTGTCCATAATGCTAAATTGAGAAGGTAAAATAGAAATATAAATAGGGAAGAGAAGAGAAATGTACAGTTATCACCAATTTTCGGCCCACATTCTTTTTCATGGAAATCCCAGTCAAATGAGTCGAGTCCATGCATGCTACGATCACGGTATGAATTTGAAGGCAAAATATTTTTGTGCAGGGCTTAGATCAGGTCTTTCCCTGTCTATAATGCTAAATTGAGGAATTAAAATATAAATATAAATAGGAAACCGAAGAGAAATGTACAGTGATCACCCATTTTCTGCCCACAATCTTTTTCAGTCAAATCCCAGTCATATGAGTGGAGTCCATGCATGCTACGATCACGGTATGAATTTGAAGGCAAAATATTTTTGTGCAGAGCTTAGATTAGGTCTTTCCCTTGCCATAATGCTAAATTGAGGAGGTAAAATAGTAATATAAATAGAATACAGAAGAGAAATGTACAGTGATCAACCATTTTCGGCCCACAATCTTTTTCATGGAAATCCCAGTCATATGAGTCGTGTCCATGCATGCTACGATCACGGTATGTATTACAAGGCAAAATATATTTTGCAGTTCTTAGATTAGGTCTTTCCTTGTCCATAATGCTAAATGAAGGATGTAAAATATAAATATAAATTGGAAACAGAAGAGAAATTTAAAGTGATCACCCATTTTCTGCCCACAATCTTTTTCATGGAAATCCCAGTCATATGAGTCGAGTCCATGCATGCTACGATCACGGTATGAATTTGAAGGCAAAATATATTTTGCAGATCTTAGATTAGGTCTTTCCCTGTCCATAATGCTAAATTGAGGAGGTAATATAGAAATATAAATAGGAAACAGAAGAGAAATGTACAGTGATCACCCATTTTCTGCCCACAATCTTTTTCATGGAAATCCCAGTCATATGAGTCGAGTCCATGCATGCTACGATCACGGTATCAATTTGAAGGCAAAATATTTTTTTGCCGATCTTAGATTTGGTCTTTCCCTGTCCATAATGCTAAATTGAGGAGGTAAAATATAAATATAAATAGGAAACAGAAAAGAAATGTACAGTGATCACCCTTTTTCGGCCCACAAACTTTTTCATGGAAATCCCAGGCATACGAGTCGAGTCCATGCATGCTACGATCATGGTATGAATTTGAAGGTAAAAATATTTTTGTGCAGATTTTAGATTAGGTCTTTCCCTGTCCATAATGCTAAATTGAGGAGGTACAATAGAAATATAAATAGGAAACAGAAAAGAAATGTACAGTGATCACCCTTTTTCGGCCCACAAACTTTTTCATGGAAATCCCAGTCATATGAGTCGAGTACATGCATGCTACGATCACGGTATGAATTTGAAGGCAAAATATTTTTGTGCAGATCTTAGATTAGGTCTTTCCCTGTCCATAATGCTAAATTGAGGAGGTAAAATAGAAATATAAATAGTAAACAGAAGAGAAATGTAGAGTGATCACCCATTTTCGGCCCACAATCTTTTTCATGGAAATCCCAGTCATATGAGTCGAGTCCATGCATGCTACGATCACGGTATGAATTTGAACGAAAAATATTTTTGCACAGAGCTTACATTAGGTCTTTCCCTGGCCATAATGCTAAATTGAGGAGGTGAAATAGAAATATAAATAGGAAACAGAAGAGAAAAGTACAGTGATCACCCATTTTCGGCAGACAATCTTTTTCATGGAAATCCCAGTCATATGAGTCGAGTCAATGCATGCTACGATCACGGTATAAATTTGAAGGCAAAATATTTTTATGCAGAGCTTAGATTAAGTCTTTCCCTGGCCATAATGCTAAATTGAGGAGGTAAAATAGAAATATAAATAGAATACAGAAGAGAAATGTACAGTGATTGCCCATTTTCGGCCCACAATCTTTTTCATGGAAATCCCAGTCATATGAGTCGAGTCCATGAATGCTACGATCACAGTATGAATTTGAAAGCAAAATATTTTTGTGCAGATCTTAGATTAGGTCTTTCCCTGTCCATAATGCTAAACTGAAGAGGTAAAAAAGAAATATAAATAGGAAGCAGAAGAGAAATGTACAGCGATCACCCATTTTTGGCTCACAATCTTTTTCATGGAAATCCCAGTCATATGAGTCGAGTCCATGCATGCTACGATCGCGGTATGAATTTGAAGGCAATATATTTTTGTACAGAGCTTGGATTATGTCTTTCCCTGGCCATAATGCTAAATTGAGGAGGTAAAAAAGAAATATAAATAGGAAACAGAAGAGAAATGTACAGTGATCACCCATTTTCGGCCCCCAATCTTTTTCATGGAAATCCCAGTCATATGAGTCGAATCCATGTATGCTACGATCACGGTATGAATTTGAAGGCAAAATATTTTTTTGCAGATCTTACATTAGGTCTTTCCATGTCCATAATGCTAAATGAAGGAAGTAAAATAGAAATATAAATAGGAAACAAAAGAGAAATATACAGTGATCACGCATTTTCGCCCCACAATCTTTTTCATGGAAATCCCAGTCATATGAGTCGAGTCCATGCATGCTACGATCACGGTATGAATTTGAAGGCAAAATATTTTTGTGCAGATCTTAGGTTAGATCATTCCCTGTCCATAATGCTAAATGGAGGAGGTAAAATAGAAATATAAATAGGAAACAAAAGAGAAATGTACAGTGATCACCTATTTTCGGACCACAATCTTTTTCATGGAAATCCCAGTCATATGAGTCGAGTCCATGCATGCTACGATCACGTGAAGAATTTGCAGGCAAAATATTTTTGTGCAGATTTTAGATTAGTTCTTTCCCTTGTCCATAATGCTAAATTGAGGAGGTAAAATATAAATATAAATGGGAAACAGAAGAGAAATGTACAGTGATCACCCATTTTCGGCCCACAATCTTTTTCATGGAAATCCCAGTCATATGAGTCGAGTCCATGCATGCTACGATCACGGTATGAATTTGAAGGCAAAATATTTTTGTACAGATTTTAGATTAGGTCTTTCCCTGTCCATAATGCTAAATTGAGGAGGTAAAATATAAATATAAATAGGAAACAGAAGAGAAATGTACAGTGATCACCCATTTTCGGCCCACAATCTTTTTCATGGAACTCCCAGTCATATGAGTCGAGTCCATGCATGCTACGATCACGGTATGAATTTGAAGGCAAAATATTTGTGTGCAGAGCTTAGATAATTACTTTCCCTGCCGATAATGCTAAATTGAGGAGGTAAAATATAAATATAAAAAGGAAACAGAAGAGAAATGTACAGTGATCACCCATTTTCGCACCACAAACTTTTTCATGGAAATCCCAGTCATATGAGTCGAGTCCATGCATGCTACGATCACGGTATGAATTTGAAGGCAAAAAATTTTTGTGCAGATTTTAGATTATGTCTTTCCCTGTCCATAATGCTAAATTGAGGATGTAAAATATAAATATAAATAGGAAACAGAAGAGAAATGTACAGTGATCACCCATTTTCGGCCCTCAATCTTTTTCATGGAAATCCCAGTCATATGAGTCGAGTCCATGCATGCTACGATCACGGTATGAATTTGAAGGCAAAATATTTTTGTGCAGATCTTAGATTAGGTCTTTCCCTGTCCATAATGCTAAATTGAGGAGGTAAAATATAAATATAACTAGGAAACAGAAGAGAAATGTACAGTGATCGCCCATTTTCGGCCTACAATCTTTTTCATGGAAATCCCAGTCATATGAGTCGAGTCTATGCATGCTACGATCACGGTATGAATTTGAAGGCAAAATATTTTTGTATAGTGCTTAGATTAGGTCTTTCCCTGTCCATAATGCTAAATTGAGGAGGTAAAATAGAAATATAAATAGGAAACAGAAGAGAAATGTAGAGTCATCACCCATTATCTGCCCACAATCTTTGTCATGGAAATCCCAGTCTTGTGAGTCGAATCCATGCATGCTACGATCACGGTATGAATTTGAAGGCAAAGTTTTTTTGTGCTGAGTTTAGATTAGCTCTTTCCCTGTCCATAATGCTAAATTGAGGAGGTAAAATATAAATATAAATAGGAAACCGAAGAGAAATGTAGAGTGATCACCCATTTTCTGCCCACAATCTTTTTCATGGAAATCCCAGTCATAAAAGTCGTGTCCATGCATGCTACGATCACGGTATGAATTTGAAGACAAAATATTTTTGTGCAGATCTTAGATTATGTCTTTCCCTGTCAATAATGCTAAATTGAGGATGTAAATTACAAATATAAATAGGAAACAGAAGAGAAATGTACAGTGATCACCCATTTTCTGCCCACAATCTTTTTCATGGAAATCCCAGTCATATGAGCCGAGTCCATGCATGCTACGATCACAGTATGAATTTGAAGGCAAAATATTTTTTTGCAGATCATAGATTTGGTCTTTCCCTGTCCATAATGCTAAATTGAGGAGGTAAAATATAAATATAAATTGGAAACAGAAGTGAAATGTACAGTGATCTCCCAATTTCTGCCCACAATCTTTTTTCATGGAAATCCCAGGCATATGAGTCGAGTCCATGCATGCTAAGATCACGATATGAATTTGAAGGCAAAATATTTATTTGCAGAGCTTAGATTAGGTCTTTCCCTGTCCATAATGCTAAATTGAGGAGTTAAAATATAAATACAAATAGGAAACAGAAGAGAAATGTACAGTGATCACCCATTTTCCGCCCACAATCTTTTTCATGGAAATCCGAGTCATATATGTCGAGTCCATGCATACTACGATCACGGTATGATTTTGAAGGCAAAATATTTTTGTGCAGATCTTAGATTAGGTCTTTCCCTGTCCATAATGCTAAATTGAGGAGGTACAATAGAAATATAAATAGGAAACAGAAGAGAAATGTACAGTGATCACCCATTTTCGGCCCACAAAATTTTTCATGGAAATCCCAGTCATATGAGTCGAGTCCATCCATGCTACGATCACGGCATGAATATGAAGGCAAAATATTTTTGTGCAGATCTTAGATTAGGTCTTTCCCTGTCCATAATGCTAAATTGAGGAGGTAAAATATAAATATAAATAGGAAACAGAAGAGAAATGTACAGTGATCACCCATTTTTGGCCAACAATTTTTTTCATGGAAATCCCATACATATGAGTCAAGTCCATGCATGCTACGATCACGGTATGAATTTGAAGGCAAAATATTTTTGTGCAGAGCTTAGATTATGTCTTTCACTGGCCATAATGCTAAATTGAGGAGGTAAAATATAAATATAAATAGGAAACAGAAGAGAAATGTACAGTGAACACCCATTTTCGGCCCACAATCTTTTTCATGGAAATCCCAGTCATATAAGTCGAGTCCATGCATGCTACGATCACGGTATGAATTTGAAGGCAAAATATTTTTGTGCAGATCTTAGATTAGGTCTTTACCTGTCCATAATGCTAAATTGAGGAGGTAAAATAGAAATATAAATAGGAAACAGAAGAGAAATGTACAGTGATCACCCATTGTCGGCCCACAATATTTTTCATGGAAATCCCAGTCATATGAGTGGAGCCCATGCATGCTACGATCACGGTATGAATTTGAAGGCAAAATATTTTTGTGCAGATCTTGATTAGGTCTTTCCCTGTCCATAATGCTAAATTGAGGAGGTAAAATAGAAATATAAATAGGAAACAGAAGAGAAATGTACAGTGATCAACCATTTTCGGCCCACAATCTTTTTCATGGTAATCCCAGTCATATGAGTCGAGTCCATGCATGCTACGATCACGGTATGAATTTGAAGGCAAAATATTTTTGTGCAGAGCTTAGATTAGGTCTTTCCCTGGCCATAATACTAAATTGAGGAGGTAAAATATAAATATAAATAGGAAACAGAAGAGAAGTGTACAGTGATCATCCATTTTCGGCCCACAATCTTTTTCATGGAAATCCCAGTCATATGAGTCGAGTCCATGCATGCGACGATCACGGTATGAATTTGAAGGCAAAATATTTTTGTGCAGATCTTGATTAGGTCTTTCCTTGGCCATAATACTAAATTGAGGAGGTAAAATATAAATAGGAAACAGAAGAGAAGTGTACAGTGATCACCCATTTTTGGCCCACAATCTTTTTCATGGAAATCCCATTCATATGAGTCAAGTCCATGCATGCTACGATCACGGTATGAATTTGAAGGCAAAATATTTTTGTGCAGAGCTTAGATTATGTCATTCACTGGCCATAATGCTAAATTGAGGAGGTAAAATATAAATATAAATAGGAAACAGAAGAGAAATGTACAGTGATCACCCATTTTTGGCCAACAATCTTTTTCATGGAAATCCCATTCATATGAGTCAAGTCCATGCATGCTACGATCACGGTATGAATTTGAAGCAAAATATTTTTGTGCAGAGCTTAGATTATGTCTTTCCCTGGCCATAATGCTAAATTGAGAACGTAAAATAGAAATATAAATAGGAAACAGAAGAGAAATGTACAGTGATCACCCATTTTCGGCCCACAATCTTTTTCATGGAAATCCCAGTCATATGAGTCGAGTCCATGCATGCTACGATCACGGTATGAATTTGAAGGCAATATATTTTTGTGCAGATCTTAGATTAGGTCTTTCCCTGTCCATAATGCTAAATTGATGATGTAAAATATAAATATAAATAAGAAACAGAAGAGAAATGTACAGTGATCACCCATTTTCGGCCCACAATCTTTTTCATGGAAATCCCAGTCATATGAGTCGAGTCCATGCATGCTACGATCACGGTATGAATTTGAAGGCAATATATTTTTGTGCAGATCTTAGATTAGGTCTTTCCCTGTCCATAATGCTAAATTGATGATGTAAAATATAAATATAAATAAGAAACAGAAGAGAAATGTACAGTGATCACCCATTTTCGGCCCACAATCTTTTTCATGGAAATCCCAGTCATATGAGTCGAGTACATGCATGCTACAATTACGGTATGAATTTGAAGGCAAAATATTTTTGTGCAGATCTTAGATTAGGTCTTTCCCTGTCCATAATGCTAAATTGAGTTGGTAAAATATAAATATAAATAGGAAACAGAAGAGAAATGTACAGTGATCACCCATTTTCGGCCCACAATCTTTTTCATGGAAATCCCAGTCATATGAGTCGAGTCCATGCATGCTACGATCACGGTATAAATTTGAAGGCAATATATTTTTGTGCAGATCTTAGATTAGGTCTTTCACTGTCCATAATGCTAAATTGAGGAGGTAAAATATAAATATAAATAGGAAACAGAAGAGAAATGTACAGTGATCACCCATTTTCGGCCCACAATCTTTTTTATGGAAATCCCAGTCATATGAGTCGAGTCCATGCATGCTACGATCACGGGATGAATTTGAAGGCAAAATATTTTTGTGCAGAGCTTAGATTAGGTCTTTCCCTGTCCATAATGCTAAATTGAGGAGGTAAGATAGAAATATAAATAGGAAACAGAAGTGAAATGTACAGTGATCACCCATTTTCTGCCCACAATCTTTTTCATGAAAATCCCAGTCATATGAGTCGAGTCCATGCATGCTACAATCACGGTATGAATTTGAAGGCATAATATTTTTATGCAGATTTTAGATTAGGTCTTTCCCTGTCCATAATGCTAAATTGAGGAGGTAAAATAGAAATATGAATACGAAACAGAAATGTACAGTGATCACCCATTTTCGGCCCACAATCTTTTTCATGGAAATCCCAGTCATATGAGTCGAGTCCATGCATGCTACGATCACGGGATGAATTTGAAGGCAAAATATTTTTGTGCAGATCTTAGATTTGGTCTTTCCCTGTCCATAATGCTAAATTGAGGAGGTAACATATAAATATAAATAGGAAACAGAAGAAAAATGTACAGTGATCACCCATTTTCGGCCCACAATCTTTTTCATGGAAATCCCAGTCATATGAGTCGAGTCCATGCATGCTACAATCACGGTATGAATTTGAAGGCATAATATTTTTATGCAGATTTTAGATTAGGTCTTTCCCTGTCCATAATGCTAAATTGAGGAGGTAAAATAGAAATATGAATACGAAACAGAAGATAAATGTACAGTGATCACCCATTTTCGGCCCACAATCTTTTTCATGGAAATCCCAGTGATATGAGTCGATTCCATGCATTCTACGATCACGGTATGAATTTAAAGGCAAAATATTTTTGTGCAGATTTTAGATTAGATCTTTCCCTGTCTATAATGCTAAATTAAGGAGGTAAAATATAAATATAAATAGGAAACAGAAGATAAATGTACAGTGATCTCCCATTTTCAGCCCACAATCTTTTTCATGGAAATCCCAGTCATATGAGTCGAGTCCATGCATGCTATAATCACGGTATGAATTTGAAGGCAAAATATTTTTGTGCAGATTTTAGATTATGTCTTTCCCTGTCCATAATGCTAAATTGATGATGTAAAATATAAATATAAATAGGAAACAGAACAGAAATGTACAGTGATCTCCCATTTTCAGCCCACAAACTTTTTCATGGAAATCCCAGTCATATGAGTCGAGTCCATGCATGCTACGATCACGGTATGAATTTGAAGGCAAAATATTTTTGTGCAGATCTTAGATTAGGTCTTTCCCTGTCCATAATGCTAAATTGAGGAGGTAAAATAGAAATATAAATAGGAAACAAAAGAGAAATATACAGTGATCACGCATTTTCGGCCCACAATCTTTTTCATAGAAATCCCAGTCATATGAGTCGAGTCCATGCATGCTACGATCACGGTATGAATTTGAAGGCAAAATATTTTTGTGCAGATTTTAGATTAGGTCTTTCCCTGTCCATAATGCTAAATTGAGGAGATAAATAGAAATATAAATAGGAAATAGAAAAGAAATGTACAGTGATCACCCATTTTCGGCCCTCAATCTTTTACATGGAAATCCCAGTCATATGAGTCGCGTCCATGCATGCTACGATCACGGTATGAATTTGAAGGCAAAATATTTTTGTGCACAGCTTAGTTCAGGTCTCTCCCTGTCCATAATGCTAAATTGAGGAGGTAAAATATAAATATAAATAGGAAACAGAAAAGAAATGTTCAGTGATCAACCATTTTCGGCCCACAAACTTTTTCATGGAAATCCCAGTCATGTTAGTCGATTCAATGCATGCTACGATCACGGTATGAATTTGAAGGCAAAATATTTTTGTGCAGATTTTAGATTATATCTTTCCCTGTGCATATTGCTAAATTGAGGAGGTAAAATATAAATATAAATAGGAAACCGAAGAGAAATGTACAGTGTTCACCCATTTTCGGCAATCAATCTTTTTCCTGGAAATCCCAGTCATATGAGTCAAGTCCATGCATGCTACGATCACGGTATGAATTTGAAGGCAAAATATTTTTGTGCAGAGCTTAGTTTAGGTCTCTCCCTGTCCATAATGCTAAATTGAGGAGGTAAAATATAAATATAAATAGGAAACAGAAAAGAAATGTACAGTGATCACCCATTTTCCGCCCACAAACTTTTTCATGGAAATCCCAGTCATATGAGTCGAGTTCATGCATGCTACTATCACGGTATGAATTTGAAGGCAAAATATTTTTGTGCAGATTTTAGATTAGGTTTTTCCCTCTCCATAATGCTAAATTGAGGAGATAAATAGAAATATAAATAGGAAACAGAAGAGAAATGGACAGTGATCACCCATTTTCGGCCCACAATCTTTTTCATGGAAATCCCAGTCATATGATTCGAGTCCATGCATGCTACGATCACGGTATGAATTTGAAGGCAAAATATTTTTGTGCAGATCTTAGATTAGGTCTTTCCTTGTCCATAATCCTAAATTGAGGAAGTAAAATAGAAATATAAAAAGGAAACAGAAGAGAAATGTACAGTGATCACCCATTTCCTGCCCACAATGTTTTTCATGGAAATCCCAGTCATATGATTCGAGTCCATGCATGCTACGATCACGGTATGAATTTGAAGGCAAAATATTTTTTTGCAGATCTTATATTAGGTCTTTCCATGTCCATAATGCTAAATTCAGGATGTAAAATATAAATATGAATAGGAAACAGAAGAGAAATATACAGTGATCACCCATTTTCTGCCCACAATCTTTTCATGGAAATCCCAGTCATATGATTCGAGTCCATGCATGCTACGATCACGGTATGAATTTGAAGGCAAAATATTTTTGTACAGATCTTAGATTAGGTCTTTCCCTGTACATAATGCTAAATTGAAGAAGTAAATTATAAATATAAATAGGAAACAGAAGAGAAATGTACAGTGATCACCCATTTTCTGCCCACAATCTATTTCATGGATATCCCAGTCATATGAGTCGAGTACATGCATGCTACGATCACGGTATGAATTGGAAGGCAAAATATTTTTGAGCAGTTCTTTGATTATGTCTTTCCCTGTCAATAATGCTAAATTGAGGAAGTAAAATAGAAATATAAATAGGAAACAGAAGAGAAATGTACAGTGATCACCCATTTTCTGCCCACAATCTTTTTCATGGATATCCCAGACATATGAGTCGAGTCCATGCATGCTACGATCACGGTATGTATTTGAAGGCAAAATATTTTTGAGCAGATCTTTGATTAGGTCTTTCCCTGTCAATAATGCTAAATTGAGGAAGTAAAATAGAAATATAAATAGGAAACAGAAGAGAAATGTACAGTGATCACCCATTTTCTGCCCACAATCTTTTTCATGGAAATCCCAGTCATATGAGTCGAGTCCATGCATGCTACGATCACGGTATGAATTTGAAGGCAAAATATTTTTCTGCAGATCTTGATTAGGTCTTTCCCTGTCCATAATGCTAAATTGAGGAGGTAAAATAGAAATATAAATAGGAAAAAGAAGAGAAATGTACAGTGATCACCCATTTTCGGCCCACAATCTTTTTCATGGAAATCCCAGTCATATGAGTCGAGTCCATGCATGCTACGATCACGGTATGAATTTGAAGGCATAATATTTTTGTGCAGATTTTGATTAGGTCTTTCCCTGTCCATAATATTAAATTGAGGAGGTAAAATAGAAATATGAATACGAAACAGAACAGAAATGTACACTGATCACCCATTTTCGGCGCACAATCTTTTTCATGGAAATCCCAGTCATATGAGTCGAGTCCATGCATGCTACAATCACGGTATGAATTTGAAGGCATAATATTTTTGTGCAGATTTTAGATTAGTTCTTTCCCTGTCCATAATGCTAAATTGAGGAGGTAAAATATAAATATAAATAGGAAACAGAAGAGAAATGTACAGTGATCACCCATTTTCGGCCCACAATCTTTTTCAGGGAAATCCCAGTCATATGAGTCGAGTCAATGCATGCTAAGGTCACGGTATGAATTTGAAGGCAAAATATTTTTGTGCAGATTTTAGATTAGGGCTTTCCCTCTCCATAAGGCTAAATTGAGGAGTTAAAATAGAAATATAAATAAGAAACAGAAGAGTAATGTACAGTGATCACCCATTTTCGGCCCACAATCTTTTTAATGGAAATCCCAGTCATATGAGTCGAGTCCATGCATGCTACGATCACGGTATGAATTTGAAGGCAAAATATTTTTGTGCAGATTTTAGATTCGGTCTTTCCCTGTCCATAATGCTAAATTGAGGAGTTAAAATATAAATATAAATAGGAAACAGAAGAGAAATGTACAGTGAACACGCATTTTCCGCCCACAATCTTTTTCATGGAAATCCCAGTAATATGAGTCGAGTCCATGCATGCTACGATCACGGTATGAATTTGAAGGGAAAATATTTTTTTGCAGATCTTAGATTAGGTCTTTCCCTGGCCATAATGCTAAATTGAGGAGGTAAAATATAAATATAAATAGGAAACAGAAGAGAAATGTACAGTGATCACACATTTTCGGCCCACAATCTTTTTCATGAAAATCCCAGTCATATGAGTCGAGTCAATGCATGCTACGATCACGGTATGAATTTGAAGGGAAAATATTTTTGTGCAGATCTTAGATTTGGTCTTTCCCTGACCATAATGCTAAATTGAGGAGGTAAAATATAAATATAAATAGGAAACAGAATAGACATGTTCAGTGATCACCCATTTTCGTCCCACAATCTTTTTCATGGAAATCCCAGTCATATGAGTCGAGTCCATGCATGCACGGTATGAATTTGAAGGCAAAACATTTTTGTGCAGATGTCAGATTAGGTCTTTCCCTGTCCATAATGCTAAATTGAGGAGGTAAAATATAAATATAAATAGGAAACAGAAGAGAAATGTACAGTGATCACCCATTTTCTGCCCAAAATCTTTTTCATGGAAATCCCAGTCATATGAGTCGAGTCCATGCATGCTACGTTCACTGTATGAATTTGAAGGCAAAATATTTTTGTGAAGATTTTAGATTAGGTCTTTCCATGTCCATAATGCTAAATTGAGGAGGTAAAATATAGATATAAATAGGAAACAGAAGAGAAATGTACAGTGAACACCCATTTTCCGCCCACAATCTTTTTCATGGAAATCCCAGTCATATGAGTAGATTCCATGCATGCTACGATCACGGTATGAATTTGAAGGCAAAATATTTTTGTGAAGATTTCAGATTAGGTCTTTCCCTGTCCATAATGCTAAATTGAGGAGGTAAAATATAAATATAAATAGGAAACAGAAGAGAAATGTACAGTGATCACCCATTTTCAGCCCACAATCATTTTCATGTAAATCCCAGTCATATGAATCAAGTCCATGCATGCTACAATCACGGTATGAATTTGAAGGCAAAATATTTTTGTGCAGATTTTAGATTAGGTCTTTCCCTGTCCATAATGCTAAATTGAGGAGGTAAAATAGAAATATAAATCGGAAACAGAAGAGAAATGTACAGTGATCACCCATTTTCGGCCCACAATCTTTTTCATGGTAATCCCTGTCATATGAGTCGAGTCCATGCATGCTACAATTACGGTATGAATTTGAAGACAAAATATTTTTGTACAGAGCTTACATTAGGTCTTTCCCTGTCCATGATGCTAAATTGTGTACGTAAAATATAAATATAAATAGGAAACAGAAGAGAAATGTACAATGATCACCCATTTTCGGCCCACAATCTTTTTCATGGAAATCCCAGTCCTGTGAGTCGAGTCCATGCATGCTACGATCACGGTATGAATTTGAAGGCAAAATATTTTTGTGCAGATCTTGATCAGGTTTTCCCTGTCCATAATGCTAAATTGAGGAGGTAAAATAGAAATATAAATAGGAAACAGAAGAGAAATGTACAGTGATCACCCATTTTCGGCCCACAATCTTTTTCATGGTAATCCCAGTCATATGAGTCGAGTCCATGCATGCTATGATCACGGTATGAATTTGAAGGCAAAATATTTTTGTGCAGAGCTTAGATTAGGTCTTTCCCTGGCCATAATACTAAGTTGAGGAGGTAAAATAGAAATATAAATAGGAAACAGAAGAGAAATGTACAGTGATCACCCATTTTCGGCCCACAATCTTTTTCATGGAAATCCCAGTCATATGAGTCGTGTCCATGCATGCTACAATTACGGTATGAATTTGAAGGCAAAATATTTTTGTGCAGATCTTAGATTAGTTCTTTCCCTGTCCATAATGCTAAATTGAGGAGGTAAAATAGAAATATAAATAGGAAACAGAAGAGAAATGTACAGTGATCACCCATTTTCTGCCCGCAATATTTTTCATTGAAATCCCACTCATATGAGTCGAGTCCATGCATGCTACGATCACGGTATGAATTTGAGGGCAAAATATTTTTGTGCAGATCTTTGATTAGGTCTTTCCCTGGCCATAATGCTAAATTGAGGAAGTAAAATATAAATATAAATAGGAAACAGAAGAGAAATGTACAGTGATCACCCATTTTTGGCCCACAATCTTTTTCATGGAAATCCCAGTCATATGAGTCGACTCCATGCATGCTAAGATCACGGTATGAATTTGAAGGCAAAATATTTTTGTGCAGAGCTTAGATTATGTCTTTCCCTGGCCATAATGCTAAATTGAGTAGGTAAAATAGAAATATAAATAGGAAACAGAAGAGAAATGTACAGTGATCACCCATTTTCGGCCCACAATCTTTCTCATGGAAATCCCAGTCATATGAGTCGTGTCCATGCATGCTACGATTACGGTATGAATTTGAAGGCAAAATATTTTTGTACACAGCTTAGATTAGGTCTTTCCCTGGCCATAATGCTAAATTGAGGAAGTAAAAAAGAAATATAAATAGGAAACAGAAGAGAAATGTACAGTGATCACCGATTTTCGGCCCACAATCTTTTTCATGGAAATCCCAGTCATATGAGTCGAGTCCATGCATGCTACGATCACGATATGAATTTGAAGGCAAAATATTTTCGTGCAGATCTTAGATTAGGTCTTTCCCTGTCCATAATGCTAAATTGAGAAGGTAAAATAGAAATATAAATAGGAAACAAAAGAGAAATATACAGTGATCACGCATTTTCGGCCCACAATCTTCTTCATAGAAATCCCAGTCATATGAGTCGAGTCCATGCATGCTACGATCACGGTATGAATTTGAAGGCAAAATATTTTTGTGCAGATTTTAGATTATGTCTTTCCCTGACCATAATGCTAAATTGAGGAGGTACAATAGAAATATAAATAGGAAACAGAAGAGAAATGTACAGTGGTCACCCATTTTCCGCCCACAATCTTTTTCATGGAAATCCCAGTCATATGAGTCGTGTCCATGCATGCTACGATCACGGTATGAATTTGAAGGCAAAATATTTTTGTGCAGAGTTTAGATTAAGTCTTTCCCTGGCCATAATGCTAAATTGAGGAGGTAAAATAGAAATATAAATAGGAAACAGAAGAGAAATGTATAGTGATCATCCATTTTCGGCCCACAATCTTTTTCGTGGAAATCCCAGTCATATGAGTCGAGTCCATGCATGCTACGATCACAGTATGATTTTGAAGGCAAAATATTTTTGTGCAGAGCTTAGATTAGGTCTTTCCCTGGCCCTAATACTAAATTGAGGAGGTAAAATATAAATATAAATAGGAAACAGAAGAGAAGTGTACAGTGATCATCCATTTTCGGCCCACAATCTTTTTCATGGAAATCCCAGTCATATGAGTCGAGTCCATGCATGCGACGATCACGGTATGAATTTGAAGGCAAAATATTTTTGTGCAGATCTTGATTAGGTCTTTCCCTGTCCATAATGCTAAATTGTGGAGGTAAAATATAAATATAAATAGGAAACAGAAGAGAAATGTACAGTGATCACCCATTGTCGGCCCACAATATTTTTCATGGAAATCCCAGTCATATGAGTCGAGCCCATGCATGCTACGATCACGGTATGAATTTGAAGGCAAAATATTTTTGTGCAGATCTTGATTAGGTCTTTCCCTGTCCATAATGCTAAATTGAGGAGGTAAAATAGAAATATAAATAGGAAACAGAATAGAAATGTACAGTGATCACCCATTTTCGGTCCATAATCTTTTTCATGGAAATCCCAGTCATATGAGTCGAGTCCATGCATGCTACGATCACGGTACGAATTTGAAGGCAAAATATTTTTGTGCAGAGCTTAGATTAGGTCTTTCCCTGGCCATAATGCTAAATTTAGGAGGTAGAAAAGAAATATAAATAGGAAACAGAAGAGAAATGTACAGTGAACACCCATTTTTGGCCCACAATTTTTTTCATGGAAATCCCATTCATATGAGTCAAGTCCATGCATGCTACGATCACGGTATGAATTTGAAGGCAAAATATTTTTGTGCAGAGCTTACATTTGGTCTTTCCCTGTCCATAATGCTAAATTGAGGACGTAAAATAGAAATATAAATAGGAAACAGAAGAGAAATGTACAGTGATCACCCATTTTCGGCCCACAACGTTTTTCATGGAAATCCCATGCATATGAGTCGAGTCCATGCATGCTATGATCACGGTATGAATTTGAGGGCAAAATATTTTTGTGCAGATCTTAGATTAGGTCTTTCCCTGTCCATAATGCTAAATTGAGTTGGTAAAATAGAAATATAAATAGGAAAAAGAAGAGAAATGTACAGTGATCACCCATTTTCGGCCCACAATCTTTTTCATGGAAATCCCAGTCATATGAGTCGAGTCCATGCATGCTACGATCACGGTATGAATTTGAAGGGAAAATATTTTTAAGCAGATCTTAGATTAGGTCTTTCCCTGTCCATGATGCTAAATTGAGTTGGTAAAATATAAATATAAATAGGAAACGGAAGAGAAATGTAAAGTGATCACCCATTTTCGTCCCACAATCTTTTTCATGGAAATCCCAGTCATATGAGTCGAGTCCATGCATGCTACGATCACGGTATGAATTTGAAGGCAAAATATTTTTGTGCAGATTTTAGATTTTGTTTTTCCCTGTTCATAATGCTAAATTGAGGAGGTAAAATATAAATATGAATAGGAAACAGAAGAGAAATGTACAGTGATCACCCATTTTCTGCCCACAATCTTTTTCATGGAAATCCCAGTCATATGAGTCGAGTCCATGCATGCTACGATCACGGGATGAATTTGAAGGCAAAATATTTTTGTGCAGAGCTTAGATTAGGTCTTTCCCTGTCCATAATGCTAAATTGAGGAGGTAAGATAGAAATATAAATAGGAAACAGAAGAGAAATGTACAGTGATCACCCATTTTCTGCCCACAATCTTTTTCATGGAAATCCCAGTCATATGAGTCGAGTCCATGCATGGTACGATCACGGTATGAATTTGAAGGCAAAATATTTTTGTGCAGAGCTTAGATTAGGTCTTTCCCTGTCCATAATGCTAAATTGAGGAGGTAAGATAGAAATATAAATAGGAAACAGAAGTGAAGTGTACAGTGATCACCCATTTTCTGCCCACAATCTTTTTCATGAAAATCCCAGTCATATGAGTCGAGTCCATGCATGCTACAATCACGGTATGAATTTGAAGGCATAATATTTTTATGCAGATTTTAGATTAGGTCTTTCCCTGTCCATAATGCTAAATTGAGGAGGTAAAATAGAAATATGAATACGAAACAGAACAGAAATGTACAGTGATCACCCATTTTCGGCCCACAATCTTTTTCATGGAAATCCCAGTCATATGAGTCGAGTCCATGCATGCTACGATCACGGTATAAATTTGAAGGCAATATATTTTTGTGCAGAACTTAGATTAGGTCTTTCCCTGTCCATAATGCTAAATTGAGGAGGTAAAATAGAAATATAAATAGGAAACAGAAGAGAAATGTACGGTGATTACCCATTTTCGGCCCACAATCTTTTTCATGGAAATCCCAGTCATATGAGTCGAGTCCATGCATGCTACGATCACGGTATGAATTTGAAGGCAAAATATTTTTGTGCAGAGCTTAGATTAGGTCTTTCCCTGACCATAATGCTAAATTGAGGAGGTAAGATAGAAATATAAATAGGAAACAGAAGTGAAATGTACAGTGATCACCCATTTTCTGCCCACAATCTTTTTCATGAAAATCCCAGTCATATGAGTCGAGTCCATGCATGCTACAATCACGGTATGAATTTGAAGGCATAATATTTTTATGCAGATTTTAGATTAGGTCTTTCCCTGTCCATAATGCTAAATTTAGGAGGTAAAATAGAAATATGAATACGAAACAGAACAGAAATGTACAGTGATCACCCATTTTCGGCCCACAATCTTTTTCATGGAAATCCCAGTCATATGAGTCGAGTCCATGCATTCTACGATCACGGTATGAATTTAAAGGCAAAATATTTTTGTGCAGATCTTAGATTAGATCTTTCCCTGTCCATAATGCTAAATTGAGGAGGTAAGATAGAAATATGAATAGAAAACAGAAGAGAAATGTACAGTGATCACCCATTTTCGGCCCACAATCTTTTTCATGGAAATCCCAGTCATATGAGTCGAGTCCATGCATGCTACGATCACGGTATGAATTTGAAGGCAAAATATTTTTGTGCAGATTTTAGATTAGGTCTTTCCCTGTCCATAATGCTAAATTGAGGAGGTAAGGTAGAAATATAAATAGGAAACAGAAGAGAAATGTACAGTGATCACCCATTTTCTGCCCACAATCTTTTTCATGGAAATCCCGGTCATATGAGTCGAGTCCATGCATGCTACGATCACGGGATGAATTTGAAGGCAAAATATTTTTGTGCAGAGCTTAGATTAGGTCTTTCCCTGTCCATAATGCTAAATTGAGGAGGTAAGATAGAAATATAAATAGGAAACAGAAGAGAAATGTACAGTGATCACCCATTTTCTGCCCACAATCTTTTTCATGGAAATCCCAGTCATATGAGTCGAGTCCATGCATGGTACGATCACGGTATGAATTTGAAGGCAAAATATTTTTGTGCAGAGCTTAGATTAGGTCTTTCCCTGTCCATAATGCTAAATTGAGGAGGTAAGATAGAAATATAAATAGGAAACAGAAGTGAAATGTACAGTGATCACCCATTTTCTGCCCACAATCTTTTTCATGAAAATCCCAGTCATATGAGTCGAGTCCATGCATGCTACAATCACGGTATGAATTTGAAGGCATAATATTTTTATGCAGATTTTAGATTAGGTCTTTCCCTGTCCATAATGCTAAATTGAGGAGGTAAAATAGAAATATGAATACGAAACAGAACAGAAATGTACAGTGATCACCCATTTTCGGCCCACAATCTTTTTCATGGAAATCCCAGTCATATGAGTCGAGTCCATGCATGCTACGATCACGGTATGAATTTGAAGGCAAAATATTTTTGTGAAGATTTCAGATTAGGTCTTTCCCTGTCCATAATGCTAAATAGAGGAGGTAAAATATAAATAGGAAACAAAAGAGAAATGTACAGTGATCACCCATTTTCGGCCCACAATCTTTTTCATGGAAATCCCAGTCATATGAGTCTAGTCCATGCATGCTACGATCACGGTATGAATTTGAAGGCAAAATATTTTTGTGCAGATTTTAGATGAGGTCTTTCCCTGTCCATAATGCTAAATTGAGGAGGTAAAATATAAATATAAATAGGAAACAGAAGAGAAATATACAGTGATCACCTATTTTCGGCCCACAATTTTTTCATGGAAATCCCAGTCATATGAGTCGAGTCCATGCATGCTACGATCACGGTATGAATTTGAAGGCAAAATATTTTTGTGCAGATTTTAGATTATGTCTTTCCCTGTCCATAATGATAAATTGAGGAGGTAAAATAGAAATATAAATAGGAAACAGAAGAGAAATGTACAGCGATCTCCCATTTTCTGCCCAGAAACTTTTTCATAGAAATCCCAGTCATATGAGTCGAGTCCATGCATGCTACGATCACGGTATGAATTTGAAGGCAAAATATTTTTGTGCAGATCTTAGATTTGATCTTTCCCTGTCCATAATGCTAAATTGAGGAGGTAAAATATAAATATAAATAGGAAACAGAAGAGAAATGTACAGTGACCACCAATTTTCGGTGCACAATCTTTTTCATGGAAATCCCAGTCATATGAGTCGAGTCCATGCATGCTACGTTCACGGTATGAATTTGGAGGCAAAATATTTTTGTGCAGATTTTTGATTAGGTCATTCCCTGTCCATAATGCTAAATTGAGGAGGTAAAATAGAAATATAAAAAGGAAACAGAAGAGAAATGTACAGTGATCACCCATTTTCGGCCCACAATCTTTTTCATGGAAATCCCAGTCATATGAGTCGAGTCAATGCATGCTACGATCACGGTATGAATTTGAAGGCAAATATTTTTGTGCAGATTTTAGATTAGGTCTTTCCCTGTCCATAATGCTAAATTGAGGAGGTAAAAAAGAAATATAAATAGGAAACAGAAGAGAAATGTACAGTGATCTCCCATTTTCAGCCCACAATCTTTTTCATAGAAATCCCAGTCATATGAGTCGAGTCCATGCATGCTACGATCACAGTATGAATTTGAAGGCAAAATATTTTTGTGCAGATCATAGATTAGGTCTTTCCCTGTCCATAATGCTAAATTGAGGAGGTAAAATAGAAATATAAATAGGAAACAGAAGAGAAATATACAGTGATCACGCATTTTCGGCCCACAATCTTTTTCATGGAAATCCCAGTCATATGAGTCGAGTCCATGCATGCTACGATCACGGTATGAATTTGGAGGCAAAATATTTTTGTGCAGATTTTAGATTAGGTCTTTCCCTGTCCATAATGCTAAATTGAGGAGGTAAAATAGAAATATAAATAGGAAACAGAAGAGAAATGTAAAGTGATCACCCATTTTCGGCCCACAAAGTTTTTCATGGTAATCCCAGTCATATGAGTCGAGTCCATGAATGCTACGATCACGGTATGAATTTGAAGGCAAAATATTTTTGTGCAGAGCTTAGATTAGGTCTTTCCCTGTCCATAATGCTAAATTGAGGAAGTAAAATATAAATACAAATAGGAAACCGAAGAGAAATATACAGTGATCACCCATTTTCGGCCCACAATCTTTCTCATGGAAATCCCAGTCATATGAGTCGATTCCATGCATGCTACGATCACGGTATGAATTTGAAGGCAAAATATTTTTGTGCAGTGCTTAGATTATGTCTTTCCCTGTCCATAATGCTAAATTGAGGAGGTAAAATAGAAATATAAATAGGAAACAGAAGAGAAATGTACAGTGATCACACATTTTCGGCCCACAATCTTTTTCATGGAAATCCCAGTCATATGAGTCGTGTCCATGCATGCTACGATCACGGTATGAATTTCAAGGCTAAATATTTTTGTGCAGAGCTTAGATTAGGTCTTTCCCTGTCCATAATGCTAAATTGAGGAAGTAAAATATAAATATAAATAGGAAACCGAAGAGAAATGTACAGTGATCACCCATTTAATGCCCACAATCTTTTTCATGGAAATCCCAGTCATATGAGTCGATTTCATGCATGCTACAATCACGGTATGAATTTGAATGGAAAATATTTTTGTGCAGATTTTAGATTAGGTCTTTCCCTGTTCATAATGCTAAATTGAGCAGTTAAAATAGAAATATCAATAGGAAACAGAAGAGAAATGTACAGTGAACACCCATTTTAAGCCCACAATCTTTTTCATGGAAATCCCAGTCATATGAGTCGAGTCCATGCATGCTATGATCACGGTATGAATTTGAAGGCAAAATATTTTTGTGCAGAGCTTAGATTACGTCTTTCCCTGGTCATAATGCTAAATTGAGGAGGTAAAATATAAATATAAATAGGAAACAGAAAAGAAATGTACAATGATCCCCCATTTTCGGCCCACAAACTTTTTCATGGAAATACCAGTCATATGAGTCCAGTCCATGCATGCTACGATCACGGTATGAATTTGAAGGCAAAATATTTTTGTGCAGATTTTAGATTAGGTCTTTCCCTGTCCATAATGCTAAATTGAGGAGGTAAAATAGAAATAGAAATAGGAAACAGAAGAGAAATGTACAGTGATCACCCATTTTCGGCCTACAATCTTTTTCATGGAAATCCCAGTCATATGAGTCGAGTCCATGCATGCTACGATCACGGTATGAATTTGAAGGCAAAATATTTTTGTGCAGATCTTAGATTTGGTCGTTGCCTGTCCATAATGCTAAATTGAGGAGGTAAAATAGAAATATAAATAGGAAACAGAAGAGAAATGTACAGTGATCACCCATTTTCGGCCCACAATCTTTTTCATGGAAATCCCAGTCATATGAGTCGAGTCCATGCATGCTACGATCACGGTATGAATTTGAAGGCAAAATATTTTTGTGCAGATCTTAGATTTGGTCGTTGCCTGTCCATAATGCTAAATTGAGGAGGTAAAATATAAATATAAACAGGAAACAGAAGAGAAATGTCAGTGATCACCCATTTTCGGCCCACAATCTTTTTCATGGAAATCCCAGTCATATGAGTCGAGTCCATGCATGCTACGATCACGGTATGAATTTGAAGGCAAAATATTTTTGTGCAGATTTTAGATTAGGTCTTTCCCTGTCCATAATGCTAAATTGAGGAGATAAAATATAAATATAAATAGGAAACAGAAGAGAAATGTACAGTGACCACCCATTTTCAGCCCACAATCTTTTTCATGGAAATCCCAGTCATATGAGTCGAGTCCATGCATGCTACGATCACGGTATGAATTTCAAGGAAATTATTTTTGTGCAGATTTTAGATTAGGTCTTTCCCTGTCCATAATGCTAAATTGAGGAGGTAAAATATAAATATAAATAGGAAACAGAAGAGAAATGTACAGTGATCAACCATTTTCGGCCCACAATCTTTTTCATGGAAATCCCAGTCATATGAGTCGAGTCCATGCATGCTACGATCACGGTATGAATTTGAAAGCAAAATATTTTTGAGCAGATTTTAGATTAGGTTTTTCCCTGTCCATAATGCTAAATTGAGGAGGTAAAATATAAATATAAATAGGAAACAGAAGAGAAATGTACAGTGATCACCCGTTTTTGGCCCACAATCTTTTTCATGGAAATCCCAGTCATATGAGTCGAGTCCATGCATGCTACGATCACGGTATGAATTTGAAGGCAAAATATTTTTGTGCAGATTTTAGATTAGGTCTTTCCCTGTCCATAATGTTAAATTGAGGAGGTAAAACAGAAATATAAATAGGAAACAGAAGAGAAATGTACAGTGATCACCGATTTTCAGCCCACAAACTTTTTCATGGAAATCCCAGTCATATGAGTCGAGTCCATGCATGCTACGATCACGGTATGAAATTGAAGGCAAAATATTTTTGTGCAGATTTTAGATTAGGTCTTTCCCTGTCCATAATGCTAAATTGAGGAGGTAAAATAGAAATATAAATAGGAAACAGTGGAGAAATGTACAGTGATCACCCTTTTTCTGACCACAATCTTTTTCATGGAAATCCCAGTCATATGAGTCGAGTCCATACATGCTACGATCACGGTATAAATTTGAAGGCAAATTATTTTTGTACAGATTTAAGATTAGGTCTTTCCCTGTCCATAATGCTAAATTGAGGATTTAAAATAGAAATATAAATAGGAAACAGAAGAAAAATGTACAGTGATCACCCATTCTCGGCCCACAATCTTTTTCATGGAAATCCCAGTCATATGAGTCGAGTCCATGCATGCTACGATCACGGTATGAATTTGAAAGCAAAATATTTTTGTGCAGATTTTAGATTAGGTCTTTCCCTGTCCATAATGCTAAATTGAGTAGGTAAAATAGAAATATAAAAAGGAAACAGAAGAGAAATGTACAGTGATCACCCGTTTTCGGCCCACAATCTTTTTCATGGAAATCCCAGTCATATGAGTCGAGTCCATGCATGCTCCGATCACGGTATGAATTTGAAGGCAAAATATTTTTGTGTAGATTTTGGATTAGGTCTTTCCCTGTCCATAATGCTAAATTGAGGAGGTAAAATATAAATATAAATAGGAAACAGAAGAGAAACGTACAGTGATCACCCATTTTCGGCCCACAATCTTTTTCATGGAAATCCCAGTCATATGAGTCGAGTCCATGCATGCTACGATAACGGTATGAATTTGAAGGCAAAATATTTTTGTGCAGATCTTTCCCTGTCCATAATGCTAAATTTAGGATGTAAAATAGAAATATAAAAAGGACACAGAAGAGAAATGTACATTGATCAACCATTTTCGGCCCACAATCTTTTTCATGGAAATCCCAGTCATATGAGTCGAGTCCATGCATGCTACGTTCACGGTATGAATTTGAAGGCAAAATATTTTTTTGCAGATCTTAGATTTAGTCTTTCCCTGTCCATGATGCTAAATTAAGGACTAAAATATAAATATAAATAGGAAACAGAAGAGAAATGTACAGTGATCACCAATTTTCTGCCCACAATCGTTTTCATGGAAATCCCAGTCATATGAGTCGAGTCCATACATGCGACGATCATGGTATGATTTTGAAGGCAAAATATTTTTTTGCAGGTCTTAGATTTGGTCTTTCCCTGTCCATAATGCTAAATTGAGGAAGTAAAATATAAATATAAATAGAAAACACAAGAGAAATGTACAGTGATCCCCCATTTTCTGCCCACAATCTTTTTCATGGAAATCCCAGTCATATGAGTCGAGTCCATTCATGCTACGATCACGGTATGAATTTGAAGGCAAAATATTTTTTGCAGATCTTAGATTTGGTCTTTCCCTGTCCCTAATGCTAAATTGAGGAGGCAAATATAAATATAAATAGGAAACAGAAGAGAAATGTACTGTGATCACACATTTTCTGCCCACAATCTTTTTCATGGAAATCCCAGTCATATGAGTCGTGTCCATGCATGCTACGATCACGGTATGAATTTGAAGGCAAAATATTTTTGTGCAGAGCTTAGATTAGGTCTTTCACTGTCCATAATGCTAAATTGAAGAAGTAAAATATAAATATAAATAGGAAACAGAAGAGAAATGTACAGTGATCACCCATTTTCTGCCCACAATCTTTTTCATGGAAATCCCAGTCATATGAGTCGAGTCCATGCATGCTCCGATCACGGTATGAATATGAAAGCAAAATATGTTTTTGCCGATATTAGATTAGGTCTTTCCCTGTCCATAATGCTAAATTGATGAGGTAAAATAGAAATATAAATAGAAAACAAGAGAAATGTACAGTGATCACCCATTTTCGGCCCACAGTCTTGTTCATGGAAATCCCAGTCATATGAGTCGAGTCCATGCATGCTACGATCACGGTATGAATTTGAAGGCAAAATATTTTTTTGCAGATCTTAGATTAGGTCTTTCCCTGTCCATAATGCTAAATTGAGGAAGTAAAACATAAATATAAATAGGAAACAGAAGAGAATTATATAATGATCACCCATTTTCTGCCCACAATCTTTTTCATGGAAATCCCACTCATATGATTTCTGTCGTCTACTTTGAAAATTAAAGGCATACAAAAAACGGTTTGCTCGATGAATCTGGAATACCACTTTTTCGTTTCTATAGAATACTTATAAAATTGATATCAAATGTGATGGATATTTTCCTTAAACCAGGGTTAAAATTTTTTTCCACTCAGTTGAATAAGGACAACGTGGGATTGGATGAAGTGGCAACTTGTTAGGGGATTTGTGGGAATTTTTAGTACAGCCCAAAAGTGGGGGATCAGTCATATTTCACTTTTTATTTTTTTACATTGAATGAAATAATTTAAAAATTAGTATTATATTGTAGGATATTTGTTAATTAATCCATGTCTACAAAGATTATACATTTTGTTGAATAGAGCAAACTGGAGGTGCAACCATGTCTTTGGTGCATCCTTTGAAAATTTACGGCATCCAAAAACCGGTTTGATTGAGGACTCCGGATTTCAACTTTTCCGCGTCTATAGAATAGTTATCAAATTGATATCAAATGTTAGGGAATTACTTGCTTAATCCATGTTGAAAAAAATTTTTTTCAGGCGTTTGAATAGGACTTCTGATAAGGG
This sequence comes from Acanthosepion lycidas, assembly GCA_963932145.1. Taxonomy (NCBI): domain Eukaryota; kingdom Metazoa; phylum Mollusca; class Cephalopoda; order Sepiida; family Sepiidae; genus Acanthosepion; species Acanthosepion lycidas. The sequence continues at coordinate 91,988 of CAWVQA010000803.1, forward strand.
ATTTGATAGAATTTTAATACGGCCCAAAACTGGGGGATCAGTAAAGTTTCAATTCTTTTTAATTTTTTTCCATTAAATGAAATATTTACAAAATTAGTATTGTAGGAAATTTATCAATACATCCACTTATACAAGGATATTTAATTCAGATTTATAGGGAAACGTGCACCTTCGACAATGTCGCTGCTGTGAACGTTGGCAATTTAAGGTTGGCTCGATGAGATCACATTTCCACTTTGTCCTCTCTAGGGAATCCTCATGAAATAGATATCATTGTGTGGAATTTCCTGCTTACTCCATGGGTCAAAGAATTATTTCAGTCACTTGTGTGGGGAGAAAGTGACCTTCAATGATACGGGGCCTTGTGTTAGTGAATTTGTTGGAAATTTCAGGCAGACCAAAACAGGAGGATCACTCACATTTAACTTCTTTATAACTTTTTTCCAGTAGATGAAATCTCTTCAAAATTGGGAGTAAATTGTGCGGAATCTCTCACTCTGTGCATGGCTGTAGCCATTTTTCATTCGCTTTTAGGCAGGAAAATGCAGTTTCGACCATGTCGCTGCTGTCACCGTTGGCAATTTACGGTGTCTGAAAAGCGGTTTGCTGGAGGAGATCGCATTTCAACTTTTTCCTCTCTAGGGGATCCTCATGACATAGATGTCAGATTTTGGGGAATTTCCTGCTGACTCCATCGGTCAAAGAATTATTTAAGTCGCTTGTGTAGGGAGGGAGTGACCTTCGACAATTCGGGACCTAGCGTTAGTGAATTTGTTGGAATTTTCATGCGGACCAAAACTGGGGTCCTCCCACAATTCAGTGCTTTATAAATTGTAATAGAAGCCTTAAAATGCCAATTTCCAATTTTTTTTATTTGTACACATTTTACTATTTATTCCTATAGAGTTTGATGCATGAGAAAAGAAAAAAGCAATTGCATTCCTTTTCGTGCTAGACATATGAATTAAATTTTTTTAAGACTTCGAACAATGCAGTTTTAGGCCCTAGAAGCCTCAGAAATGCCAATTTCCAAGATTTTTTTATTTGTACACATTTTATTATTGATTCCTATACAGTTTGATGAATTAGAAAAGAAAAAAGCAATTGCTGTCCTTTCCGTGCAAGATATATGCCTTAAATCTGACATTGAACATTGCAGTTTTAGGCCCTAGTAGTAATAGTAGCCTCAAAAATGCTAATTTCCAAAATTTCTTATTTGTACACATTTTGTTACTGATTCCTATAGAGTTTGATGCATAAGAAAAGAAAAAAGCAATCGCAGTCCTTTTTGTGCAAGACATATGCTTTAAATATGACATCGAACAATGCACTTTAGTCCGTAGTAGTAATAGAAGGGTGAGAAATGCCAATTTCCAAAATGTTGTATGTGTACACATTTTATTATTGATTCCGATACAGTTTGATGCATAAGAAAAGAAAAAAGCAATTGCTGTCCTTTTCGTGCAAGACATATGCCTTAAACCAGATATCGAACATTGCAGTTTTAGGCCCTAGTAGTAATTGAAGCCTCAAAAATGCCAATTTCCAACAATTCTTAATTCTTCACATTGTATTATTGATTCCTATACAGTTTGATGCATAAGAATAGAAAAAAGCAATTGCAGTCCTTTTCGTGCAAGATATATGACTTAAACCAGATATCGAACATTGCAGTTTTAGGCCCTAGTAGTAATAGGAGACTCAAAAATGCCAATTTCCAAAATTTCTTATTTGTACACATTGTATTATTGATTCCTAAACTGTTTGATGCATGAGAAAAGAAAAAAAAACATCTGCAGTCCTTTTCGTGCAAGACATATGCCTTAAATCACACATCGAACATTGCAGTTTAAGACCCTAGTAGTAATAGAAGCCTGAAAAATGCCAATTTCCAAAATTTCGTATTTGTACACATTTGATTATTGATTCCTATAAAGTTTGATGCATCAGAATAGTAAAAAAGCAATTGCAGTCCTTTTTGTGCAAGACTTATGCTTTAAATAAGACATTGAACAATGCACTTTAGTCCGTAGTAGTAATAGAAGCCTCAAAAATGCCAATTTCCAAAATGTTTTATTTGTACTAATTTTATTATTGATTCCTATACAGTTTGATGCATACGAAAAGAGAAAAGCAATTGCAGTCCTTTTCGTGCAAGACATCTGCCTTAAATCTGACATCGAACATTGCAGTTTTAATCCCTACTAGTAATAGAAGACTCAAAAATACCAATTTCCAAAATGTTTTTTGTACACATTTTGTTACTGATTCCTATACAGTTTGATGAATAAAAAAAGAAAAAAGCAATTCCAGTCCTGTTTGTGCAAGAAACATGGCATAAATCAGACATCGAACATTGCACTATAAGACCTTACAAGTAATAGAAGCCTCAGAAATGCCAATTTCCATAATTTCTTATTTTAAAAAATTTTTATTATTGATTCCTATACAGTTTGATGCATAAGAAAAGAAAAAAAGCTATTGCTGTCCTTTTCCTACAAGACATATACCTTAAATCAGGCATCGAACATTGCAGTTTTAGGCCCTAGTAGTAATAGAAGCCTCAAAAATTCCAATTTCCAAAATTTCTTATTTGTACACATTTTATTATTGTCTCCTATACGGTTTGGTGCATAAGAAAAGAAAAAAAGCAATTGCAGTCCTTTTCGTGGAAAACATATGACTTAAATCAATCATCGAACATTGTAGTTTTAGGGCCTAGTAGTACTAGAACCCTCAAAAATGCCAATTTCTAAAATATTTTTTTTTACACATTTTATTATTGATTCCTTTACAGTTTGATGCATAACAAAAGAAAAAAGCAATTGCTGTCCATTTCGTGCAAGAGATATGCCTTAAATCAGACATCGAACATTGCAGTTTTAGCCCCTAGTAGTAATAGAAGCATGAAAAATTCCAATTTCCAAAATTTCTAATTTGTACACATTTCATTATTGATTCCTATACAGTTTGATGCATGAGAAAAGAAAAAAGCAATTGCAGTACTTTTCGTGAAAGACGTATACCTTAAATCAGACATCGAACATTGCAGTTTTAGGCCCTAGTTGTAATAGAAGACGGAAAAAGACAATTTCCAAAATTTCTTATTTGTACACATTTTATTATTGATTCCTATAGAGTTTGATGCATAAGAAAAGAGAAAAGCAATTGCAGTCCATTTCGTGCAAGACATATGCCTTAAATCAGACATCGAACATTGCAGTTTTAGGCCCTAGTAGTAATAGAAGCCTCAAAAATGACAATTTCCAAAATTTCGTATTTGTACACATTTTATTATTGATTCCTATACAGTTTGATGCATTAGGAAAGAAAAAGGCATTGGAGTCCTTTTCGTGCAAGACATATGCCTTAAATCATACATTGAACATTGCAGTTTTAGGCCCTAGTAGTAATAGAAGACTCAGAAATGCCAATTTCCAAAATGTTTTATGTGTACACATTTTATTATTGATTCCTATACAGTTTGATGCATGAGAAAAGAAAAAAGCAATTGCAGTCCTTTTCGTGAAAGACATATACCTTAAATCAGACATCGAATCAGTTTTAAATCAGACTTAAATCAGTTTTAGGCCCCAGTAATAATAGAAGACAGAAAAAGACAATTTCTAAAATTTCTTGTTTGTACAGATGTTATTATTGATTCCTATAGACTTTGACGCATAAGAAAAGAAAAAAGCAATTGCAGTCCATTTCGTGCAAGACATATGCTTTAAATCAAACATCGAACATTGCAGTTTTAGTCCCTACTAGTAATAGAAGCCTCAAAAATGCCAATTTCTATAATTTCTTATTTGTACACATGTTATCATTGATTCCTATACAGTTTGATGTATTAGAAAAAAAAAAGCAATTGCAGTACTTGTCGTGCAAATCATATGCCTTAAATCACACATCGAACATTGCAGTTTTAGGCCCTAGTAGTAATAGAACCCTCAAAAGTACCAATTTCCCAAATTTCTTTTTTGTACACATTTTATTATTGATTCCTCTACAGTTTGATGCATAAGAAAAGAAAAAAAACAAAAACAACTGCAGTCCTTTTCGGGCAAGACATATCCCTTAAATCACACATCGAACATTGCAGTTTAAGGCCCTAGTAGTAATTGAAGCCTCAAAAATGCAAATTTCCAAAATTTTTTATTTGTACACATTTTATTATTGATTCCTATACAGTTTGATGCATAATAATAGTAAAAAGCAATTGCAGTCCTTTTCGTGCAAGACATATGCCTTAAATCAGGCATCGAACATTGCAGTTTTAGGCCCTAGTAATAATGGAAGCCTCTAACTTTGTCCTCTCTAGGCGATCTTCATGAAATAGGTATCAAATTGTGAGGAATTTCCTGCTGAATCCATGTGTTAAAGAATTATTTCAGTCGCTTGTGTAGGGAGGGAGTAACCTTCGACTATACAGGCCCTTGTGCTAGTGAATTTGTTGGAATTCTCATGTTTACGTAAACCGGGGGAACACTCACATTTCACTCCTTTATAAATTTTTAGCTGAAATATCTTCAAATTTGATATTAAAATGTGTCAACTATCTCAGTATATCCATGTCTACATGTTTTTTTTTATTTGGTTTTATTAGCAAAGTAATACTTCGACCTTGTCTCTGCTGTGACTCTTTGCAATTTATGGTGTCCGAGAAGCGGTTTGCTCGATGAGATCGCATTTCAACTTTTTCCTCTCCAGGGAATTCTCATGAAATTGATATCAGATTGTGCAGTATTTCCTGCGTAAACTATGCATCAAAGAATTATTTAACTCTCTTGTGTAGGGACAATTGACCTTCGATGATAGGGGACCTTGTGCTAGTGAATTTGTTGGAATTTTCATGCAGACCGAAACTGAGAGATCACTCACCTTTCACTTCTTTAGAACTTTTTTACATTAACTGAAATCTCTTCAAAATTGGTATTAAATTGTGCGGAATTTCTCAGTCCATCCATGTCTAGAATGATTTTCCATTTGGTTTTATAGGGCAAAGTTCAGCTTCGACCGTGTCGCTGCTGTGCCCGTTGACAAATTACGGTGTCGGAAAAGCAGTTTTCTCGATGAGATCGCATTTGAACTTTTCCTCTCCAGGGAATCCTTATGAAATTGATATCAGTTTCTGCAGAATTTCCTGCTTAATCCTTGAGTCAATGAATTATTTCAGTCTCTTGTGTAGGGAAGGAGTGACATTCGAAAATGAGGTACCTTGTGCTAGTGAATTTGTTGGAATTTCTTGCGGTCCAAAACTGGGGGATCGCTCAGAATTCACTTCTTTGTAATTTTTTTACAGTGGATGAAATCTCTTCAAAATTGGTATTAAATTGTGCGGAATGTCTCAGTCCTTCCATTTCTCCAAGGATTTGGTTTGATAGGGCCAAGTACAGAAGATCATGTCGAATTCGCCCCTGTCCGCACGTCATCAGTCTTTTTTGTACCCGCCTTTTCAAACCTGCTAGCTAATAAATCAATAAATGACCCATGTAATCCTTACTATTCGATTAGAAATGATAACTTTAACTTTGTAACGGTCTAAACGGGCCATGTTCAAAATAAAGAAGTGCAATAACCAGTTAACCATATAAACTATATCCTTAAAAAAAATTAACCCCAGACCCCAGAAGCGGCGGGAATATTTTGACACGTCGAAGTTAAATTCAAAATAATTACATAACAATAATAAAACTTTGAGACTTTGGTTGGCTGGTTTAAAAAGTCTTAAGAATAAATATACCTTTGAAACAAATATGAATTTTCATCATTCTATTTAGAAATAATTTCCTAGTGAATGTCAAAGTTGAAATGAGGATTAACATGTTCCGAGGCGAAGTTAATCAGACTCATAGTTTGCGGTTTCAATTCCAAAGAGTCCCCACTTCAAGTTCAATTATTAGGTAAGAATTTGTAAGGCGGCGATAATGGTTCAGTGGTAAGATCTCTACCCACGAAATCTCTGATTGTAGGATCGTGCCAGACTCGCGGCTATGTTACATTTTTCTTACAACAGACCATGCCAACAAACATTAGGTTTATAAGTCAATAAAAATCTATAAGGTAGCGGTATGTCTGAGAAAAAATGGACTTGCTGTTACATGTTCAATTCTGGCAAGCAACCCATACTAATGGTTAGTTGTACGGGAAATCAATTATTCCTGTGCGTCCGTTGGAGATCTTATCGGCGTTGGATTTGCCATTATTGCTGGCAACTCTCCACCCCTAATCGACGTACTAAAACTCGCAAGAAAAACAGGGTGCGGCTTTTCTTTGGTCCGTTTTCAGCCCGGTCCGTTTCTTTACCGGCGGTGATTTTTCAGAGTCCCTCATGAGCAGCACGACCTTAGTGCTGTTAATGTAATTTTCTTTTCTTTAATTTGCATTACAACAAAACTCAAGATAAACGGGCCAAGAAACCAAATAAAATTCAACAAAGCTTGGCTATGCCAAAAAACAAGTCACACGTAAAAACGCAAAAAGAATAAGAAAAAGAAAATAAGACAAACCAAAAAATGAAAGTTCTGCTTAAAAAAGCCAGAAACTAAAGTGGGAGGAGGGTGAAAATTAGAATTTGACTAAAAAATTAAAAAGTAAGTCAAATAGAAAAAAATGGTATGCGGCTTGAAGCGGAAAACAAAACTAAAAAAAAAAAGATGGGAGGGGTAAAAAGTTCAAACCACTAACAAAGATTTTAAAAAATCACACTTGGCTTCAATTCGCTAATATCCACACGTAAAAACTCAACTCTTGACGGGAGGTTCTTTGCTGGTTCATGTTATTTTCTTTGTTACACTCATTAGCTCTTTGAAGTACCACCTAAGAAGGAATATTAGAGTTTACCGATAAAAGATTTCTGTGTCGGAATATCGTAAATGGTGAGTGAAAATTATTTTAGTTTCAACAATTATTATACAATGTATTTTAAATGATTACGAATATTTAAACCGTTCGATATTTTATTATGTTTCAACAATATATAGTGCACAAATTAAGTTTTCAAATTGCGTTAATTTATCAGTTGCCTGATTTGTAGCACATCTTTCGTTTTCAAACAATTTACTTGTATATGGAAAATACGTTTTTATTAATACATAGTTTAAAACTGAATAGATGTGAACTTTCTTATTGCCACTGTATTACGTCTTTCATTTTGGGCCCAAACATTTCACTTCATATAGAAGGTAGGCATATAAAGTGTATATATATTAAACTCTTGTTCTGATAAAGAAAATTCTTGTGTCGAACCAAATTGGTCAGATACCTAAAAGTCATCAAGTTATCTTCAGTACTGTGGCTGTGAGGAAGTCAACCCCTTCCAATTATTAAACAAAGTGGAGGCAGGCTAAGTTTTAGTCCATTCTTTCACTACCTGAAACATATCGCACCATAGATTTGCAATTTTCAAATTCCTTTTTACAAAAATCATTTAATGTGTGTTCAGTCTTACAGTTTATCAAAACCAACATGTTTGCTATTGCGCTGAAAGTTTCAACATTTCTTTTACTTTTGTTAATGTGTCAGAACAACTGCACAACATTTCAGTAGTAAGCTTTTCTTAACTTTAGTATTTTCTATTTATATATTTTTCATAATCTAAGCAAAACATGGGACAAATTCATCTTGAAATAGATTCTTGATAATTTTAAATTCTGACACGCATCCACATATTCGATTAAAATCAAATCTTTGAAACTTATTGGTCAGGAGGATTTAAAAAAAAATTCCAGTCTATAATTAGGAGAAGAAATCTATTTTCTTGGATCATACACCGTTCCATTTAATTATAGATATTTTCGTGATGCTCTTTATCCTTCTATCTAGAGATTGATTTATTTGGATAATATCTAAGAACTATGCAGACTGCAGTATTTATTTCGGATAAAACCAGGAAAGTAAAGTAATCTATTTTTACCTTTATTTATTTATTTTTGTTTATTTATTTTTACCTTTATTTAATTAATTATTAATTAAATATGTTGATATGAAAGAATGTTCATTTTACATAGACTGAAATTCATATGCTGAAACTTACCAACATTGGTTGGTTAACACGAATTTCAAGGAGAAAACATTGACTTTGATAATAAAATCTGACCGTACCAATATTTGTTCACCTGATTTAAAGTATCAAAATTTCATTTCAGTTAATAAAGATGTTTTTTTTTTGTTTCATTTCCTGCGACAGCAAAAATTCTATTTAAAATAATTTTGTAGAACTTTTTCTGAAATAAAAATCGGAAAATGAAAGGAAAAGAAAAATTAAATAATGAAACAGTCATATTGGTAATAAGTCAAGAGGCACGGTGGAGTATTTGATAGCGGCTTGGAGCCAAGTTCGAATTCCCTTGGAAAAGATATGAATCCTCTTCTTCTCACCATCTATGGTTAAATAGCAGTACAGACCGGGTTCTATATTCCTGGATGGCATCTGGTCTACTGCAAAAAGAAATGGCAACCTACTGCGAGAAAAAAATATGCCTCATCAGTCATGTATCGAAAGATACATGATCGCCTAAAAGTGTATCGCACATGGCACTTAACTGAATCGGAGGACCGAGCTCGAATTCCCGGTTGAATCCATTACATTCGCTTACGTGTTAATTCCCTTGCGAAAGGTATGAATGCACTTTTTCTTCCCAAGCTATGGGTAAATATCAGTACAGACCGGGTTCTATAGCCTTGGATGGCATCTGATCTACTGCAGAAAGAAATGGCAACCTACCGCGAGAAAAAATCTGCCTCATCAGTCATGTATCGATAGGTACATGATCGCCTAACGTGTATCATGCATGGCACATAACTGACTGGCGTGTTTATTAAGAAGATCGAGATCAGCAATATGTATCAGGTAATCTGGAGTTGAAATTATCTGGATACCAACAAGGTCTTTGAATCTAGCCAAGTTGTCTGGCGGAAGGCAGGTAACAACTGTTTCCATTAAATAACCCTTGCGTGATTAGATGGATAAGTTTCAATGCTTTTTTAAATTGTAAAAGTTAAAGGAGGTTTAATTTCGCTACTCAAATGTACGTGATGTGATGCCAGTCATCAAGGATAAGTTATTCTTAGGCTTAGACAGTAAACAAAATTCCGAGATATTTGATGCCCAAACTTAAAGCATGTCAGAAATGTATATTTAAAACAATAAGTTTAAATACGTTAGTTTTTCGTTTGTATTTTTAAAACATCAGTTGAACGTCAAGAAAACGAAAACAAATTTGAAATGAATTAAACGTTTATGATGTGAAAAGTCGAAATAACAATCAAATATTTTTTTTATCTTCTTTAAATGTGTAATTATAATGACTTTAAAAACATTTCAGATCCATTATTGCATAGGGAGCTTAGCTTATCATTTCTGAATACGGAGATGCCAGTTCAGGACCTGTAAAACCAGACATAGTTCAGATACAATAGATACTTTGGAGTTGTGCATTCTTCAAAAAGATAATAAATAGAATTGTGGCCCAATTTTGACTCTAATGAGATTATTTCCTTTTTTACAAATTATTTAAGATCTTTTATTATGCTTCATTTTTACCTACTTGCAAAAATTAAAATCGAAATAAAAGTTATCAGCAAGGATTTTATTTAATTGTTGTGTATAAAACTTTTCTAATTTTTAATCATATCCAGAGATGAGAGATTAAAAGAAAGTCTTAAAAATGAGTTATCTGTCTACGCTGATTTTGCAAGGTAAAATTATTTCCCTCTTTAGAAAAAGAAGTTCGGACTTGAAAAAGGAATATTTTTGAAAATATAAATTGATACATTATTTTCAGACATAATCATTGGAATCTGTCGGAAGAAGGGATGGTGTCTACATGTGATAATTTTTTTAAAATAAATCAAAGGCACTAAATTTTTTATGTTTTTTTTTCTTTCTTTTTAAGTCTCTTTCTCTTTTTTTATTCCGTAATATCTTCCCTGCCATACCAAAGGGTATTTTTTGAGGGGTGGAAAACATCAAAATTCACGGTCTTTTTAGGTATTGAAGAGTGGATACATCGAAGCTGGTAAGTTCCATGAATTCTAGAAGCGGATACTGGATTATTAAAGTGATACAGACGAGAATTCGGCTTAAAGAAAGCAATCAACCAATGTATTTTCAAGCCCGAAAAGTTCATGCTCATATGTTACCCTTGGTTGTTACTAAGCTGAAAATGTGTTGGAACAAGGAATATTAGAAAAAGTCAGCCAGGATGGTAGCAGTTAGGATTCATCCACTGTGCTGATATGCAAGTACAATGAAGATTTAAGAATTTGTGGCAATTATAAGATTGGCGTGAATCACCAAAACTGTTCTGATTCATTGCCACTGCCAAACACTGAAATAACGTACCATGAGTTTGCTGGTATTAAATAATTTGCTAAAGTTAACTTCAAGTCAGCATATAATCAGATAACAATTGATAGCAAGTTTCAAGAAGTCACCAAAATGAACATATTATTGGATTAAACAGAAGGACGTTTGGAGTTAAAAATTTAAAACACAAAATCAAAAAAACGATCGAAAATGTTTTAGAGGTGATTAAAAATATAATTGTATATGAGGACAATATTGGCATTGGTGCTTGCAGAAAAGAAGCGCTAAACAGTAAAACGGGGCAAGTTTGAGAAAATTAAATAGGACTGTATGACAATTAATCGTGATAAATGCAAGTTTAATTGGGAAAATCATACTTAGGATATCAAATATCCAAAGATGGTATATTGCTGGATGATAAACTCGTAAGATTTGAGAGATAGCTGCACCCAGAAATAAGAGTCAGAATCTTTTTTGTGATTAACCAATTTCTATAACAGATATCTACCGCGATATAGTGGAACGATTTAACAAAATAAGGAAGAAGAATACCGAATTTCAATGGACAAAAAGACAGGAGGTTGCTTTCGAGAAATTAAAAAATAAAACACTCGTAAACAAAGGAGTTGTTAAAATTTTGGACTCGGCGAAAAAATTGACGTTAACTACTGATGTCAGTGACTGTGCTATAGCCGCAATGTTGTCACATGGGGTTATTACCTTGTAATGTACTTATCCGGAAAACTAACATTGACGGAGGCGAATTATTTAAATATTGACAAGGAGGAGGAAATAGCGATTGTGTGGAGCAAAGAAAGAGCTAGATTTTTTTTTTTTTTTTTTTTTTTTTTTTTGCTGGGTAGGACATTTCTATTGAAATCTGATCATAAGCCTTTGGAATTTATATTCAACACCAGAAAAGAGTTCCCAAATGTCAAATCTGCAAGGATATTAATATGGACGATTAGGCTGATGTCGTTTGACTTTGACATTGTATATATTAAAGGAAATACTATTCCGTATGTTGATGCATTATCTTGGTTAAAGTTTGGGAGTAAAAATATTGAAGTAATCGGAAATATTGCGGATAGTTTTTTGTACTAGATAGAAATGGATGTATTATCCTTAAAAGGGCTTAGGCTGGGAAATAGACAGGGACCAGTGTTGAATAGAATTATGGATAGAAATAAAGAGAAATACATGGAAGAATTGCTGTATGACCGAGAGACCTTTTAAAGAATCAAGACACAACGATAGAAAAAGAAATTATGTGTAATGAAGATATCCTAGTACCTCCACAGTCTCCGAGAAAAGAATTAATTAAAGCCGTGCACAACGATATACATGGAAGTATATTGGTTACGCATATGTGTTTAACATTGTAAGCATGGTGGCCAGGCTATTCAAGAGGGTGGAAGAACATGGTAAAAAAAAAAACCCAAAGTGTGCAGAAATAAAGAAATTTAGGCAAACTAAAATTCACTTCTGGCCAAAGGAAATGGAGCCCTGGACGCGAGTACATGTGGGTCATGCCACCATTAAAGCTATGTAGCATGAGTATTGTTCTCTTGACGGTCGTTCAAACAGAATGTTCGTAAGTGCTGCTTGTTTGGTATTTACATTGTTTTTCCTTCACCGGTTTTCTTACCAGTGATCACTTTATTCATTTCATCTTTTCGGTGGGCCTCTCTTCCCGACATGCTCCCCCTCCCATGACCACAAGGCCTATGAATTGTGTTCATAGGACGGGTAATCATGTGCCGGTCCTCGCATTTGTTGGGTTAATAATCTAGGTGGTTGTGATACCTTTGTACTACGCCGTAGACCCTGATTTGTTGGCAGTTATACGATTGTGGGTTGTCTTCCGTCCACTTCCATTTTGTCCAAGACCCTGTCGTCGCATCCCGGCTCGTCTATTTCCATACTTTTCAGTGCGGTGTATGGTGGTTCGTCATCGATGTAAGCGGTTGTGATGTCTGGTAGTCTGGCATATCTACGACGGGTAATATCACCACTTCTGCTCTCGTCCATTACTTTGAGGGTAATGTACTGATGATATGTATTTTTTTTTATTCCCTAATCCTTAAGGAACGAATTGTATTTTTGGGAGTCAAATTGCGTTCTTCCGTCCGACGATATCTCCTCCGGTGCACCGTACATAAAGAACCAACTTCGTAAGGACTCGCATATTGTTTTAGCTTTCCCCGATGTTAATGAGGGCTACTTCCAGTGAGAAAAAGAGCACCATGACGCAATTCACTCAGCCAGAAATATGTATTGCTTGGCATTTGCACCAGAAGCTTCAGTACGAACATTTCATGGTGTTTAGATGTCAATCTGAAGACAGTGCAGAGGATTCCGAAAGAGTTGGATGAATCTAATTGTGATTACAAAGGCACAGCAGCTCAAAAAATTAACTCTGATTGTTCTGATAAGAAAAGAACATCAGACTCGACACGGAGGCCTACTTCAAGAAGTAGTGCTGCCCTGAATCAAGATGGTGTCTGCTGGGAGGTCAAAAGAGCTGTTATTCCTTTGACGCCACGATTAATGAATACACTTTCTACTCACTCAGTAATGTTTATTTATAAGAATATAAAAGTATATGATCCAATTACAATGTGATATTTATCATTTACTATTTTATGAAAAAATATATTTAAAACAAAATATTTTTATTAAAAAATTTACAAAAATAGAATATATATATATATATATATATATATATATATATATATATATATGCAGCTCAAGGCCTTTTTTACATGGAGTTTTCCGAACCCATAGGCTCGGGTAAAAATTACTCATAGACCCCTTATACACGGGCTTGGGTTGCTCTCTATCTCTTTGGCGTAGGTTCTATTCTGCCCGAAGATAGAAAGGTCGACAAACTCTAAGAGTCCTGTGGGCATTTACGTTTGACTCACCACTGAATCAAAATGTGACACAAGGTCAGTTTGTTTTAACGTGGGGACTTGTGTGTCAACACTCGGGCCACTAGATAAAACTGGTCTGAGCTAGATATAGTTGGTTATCCCCCCACTACAGAACAGATTTTACGGAACAAGTTCGAGGATTCTGTCCAGGCAGTGGGGAGAGGACAGTCACCAGCACGGAATAGATACTACGACAGCAGCATCTCCTCCAACGGGAAAACCCATCCTCTGATCGATTCGACTGCTTCGGCATTTATCCGAGACCCCCCACCACCACCACCACCACGAGGTGGGATGTGGTGCAAGGTCGGTTTTTAACATGGGACTCTCTGAGAGGGTATGTGTGGGCAAAAATTACTCGTAGACCTTGCATACTCGGGGCCGGGAAGTTGTCTGCTTCCCTAGACGATACTTTGCCGTTTGGCATAGTCTCGTCTGGGTTTCTCTCGCTCGGAGGCAGAGAGGTCGACAAGAGATATACTGCTGGCCATGTGGACTAAAAATGCATTGATATAATTTACAATGGAGAGAGAAATCAACAAAAAAGACTAGCATTGATGGATGTACTAATATCTTTATCAGAACCTGGGTTCAAGATATCCCTTTATCGCAAGCCAACATTCACCGAACTATACCTCAACTTCGACCCCCAACAAAGTAACTTACAATATCGAGTAAAAGTCATGTGGCGATCCAGAGACATATGAACAAGAAATGGTCAGTATAAACAGTAGCCTAAAGTGTAATAACTACCCTGGGTAGATGAAAAAAATCCCCCATAAACTGGGAAAGAAGTGTACAAAATGATAACAACACTCAGAAACCAATCTCGGTCTTCCCACCCTATGTAAATGGTTTATTGGGAAAGGTATAAAGGATCTGTGGTCTGTATATCATTAGAGCAACCTTCCGGTGTGGTTCAACACTACGTAAACACCTCTTTCGAGTAAGACCACCTATAAAGGAGAACAAGATTAAGGACTGTGCGTAACATCACCCCGTGGAATTGTGGCAAGAAATATGAAGGACAAACAGGCCGTCGCCTGAAGATAAGACTACAGGAACACCGTCAGGACATAACACGAGGGAAAATAAGAAGATCAGGCATGGCTGATCATATATGAAGGGAAGAGGGAGATCCCTGCCTCTGTGGGATTAACTTGATATGAAAGAGAACATTAGTGAAAATACAAAAAACTTAAGGAATCAGCGCCAGACTACAAAAATCTCGGCCAAGCATAGACATGAATGAAATATGGGAACCAGTAATACAGAGAGCTGGTGAAAAACAACAATAACAAAATTGTATATGCGCTCTGGTAATATATATATATATATATATATATATATATATATTTGGTTGGTGCAAAAATAATTTCGTTTTCTCACATAGTAACATATGTTAGAAAACGAAATTATTTTTGCACCAACCTAATATATATATATATGTGTGTGTGTATGTATTTATTGTACAATTACGTTTATAAGTCCGCAAAATTAATTCTCTGAAGTCTCTAAGGACACCTGTGTGTGGATAAAAGTGTTGGTTAAGTGATCCAAAAGAGGAAAAATAAATAAATAAATAAAAACAAACTTGGAGGCTTGCGAATTAATATCCAAACTCATGACACGTGGAATTAGAACAATATATCCCCATGGATTAAATAAGTGGTTTGGCTCGAAATTCTAGCGTATATCACCTGAAGAAGGCCTGAGCGTACAACGTCCGAAACCTCGTGAATATAGCAATAAAGATCAGGACAACAGCCCGAACAATATAATATATATATGTATATGTATGTATGTATATATATATATATATATATATAAATATATTGAATACGGCCAACAAGAAAGATTCTTTCATTCTTTTCTATCTGATAAAAATAAGGAAACCAAAAATGTATCTGGTAAGTTGGTAAGTTATTAAAAAATAAATTGGTATGGTGGTGATTTGCAGTTTAAGATCATTCTTGATTGTTATATATATATATTTATATATATTTCTTTATTCTGTTTATCTGGCCTTTCCTTTTTTGTTAACAAGTTTTGTTCCGCTAGAGCAGTGGTTCCCAAACTTTTTGGGGGGCCGCATGCTTCAACAAATGTTGTGATAAAAAATTACATTTAAAAGTAAAACAACAAGGGGCGGTGATCTCACATTTTCCTTCATATGTGGTCAGCTCCGCCTGATTTTTCTATTTCCCCTCGCGTTATGGTTTTACGATGTTCTTGCAGTCTTAAGGGAGCAGCCCGTTTTTCCTTTCTTACCAAAACTGCAGGGGATGGTGAACACATAGTCCTCAATCAAGTTCTCCTCTATTTCTTAACCGAAAGACGTGTCTGCGAAGTTTTCAAAAACTTTTGAAGGTCGTCCAGATGTTATATAGATCTCAGATCTTTTGTATTTTTTTCCGATAATCCCTTCACATAAGTTGACCGAAGCTGTTTTCTGAATATAGTTATCCTCTTGTATCCTTCTATCCCAGTTTGTAGGAGCTGCTGTCATGTACCTAGATTAGTTGTTACGTTGTAGAGTACTGCTTCTACTGACCATTTCTTGGTCATATGTCTCTGAATCACCACTTATGACTTTTGCTCGATGTTGTAAGCAGCGGACAACTCCTTTCTTTACACTGTATGC
>CAWVQA010000807.1:0-17389 GCA_963932145.1 Acanthosepion lycidas
CCTGATTGGAAAACAGGCCCAAAAAAGACGCAACATATTATGACGACTTAAGACAGAAATATGACAAATACGTCCAGGGTAATGAATTTCTCACGATTCCGGAGGCCCTGGACGCAGTTAATGTAAGGATAATTTCCCTGTTGACCTTTGACCTGAAAAGTCGAAAATTCATTGGGGTTAGCAGGGAAGCAATTAAAGAAGCCTTAAAAAGCTTAAATATTGCTCCAAAATTTCTAGCAAGAAAATTACATGCGATGTGGGATATCTTGCTAGTAAATGAACAGGAAACGAAACGGCTGGCCGAGAATATGTTACCGACGTTAAGGCTCCAAACGGAATACATGGGCACTAGACGGAACAAAATCACCGCGCACGGAGTTCCCGTGGACATAAACGAGGATCGAATGGGAGCCTTCTTTTCCAAATATGGACCGATTGAAGAAGTGTCTTCTATTATCAGTAAGTCAGGCATTGCAACTGGAGACATGGTGTTGCAGGTAACAGACAGGCGTTCAATGATATACCGAACATTCTAGTGTGTCGCGACAGAAGGATGTTGGTAGTGATTGTGGGACGTAGACCATGTTGTTGGTCGTGTGGGACGTTGGGTCATATGGCCAAGGCATGTCCCGGCAAGAATCCTCAGCCTCCAACTTACCCAGCGACATTGACAATTCCAGCAGCAAAAGAAACACAAATGTCAGTACCTGAAGTGGTAGCGATGGCGAGTGGAAGAAGGTGAAGGGGCGTAAGAATGTAAATGCACCCTCGCCTCCAAAACAGCATTTACCGTCCCCAAAGAAACAACGACTGCCCCGGGAGCTGCCAAAGGAGTTGCAGGAGCAGACAAATCCTGGGATGCAGTTTCAAAAGCAGAAGGGGATCGCAATAAGAAAAACAACCAGCAAAGCAGCCCGCAAAACAGCAACAAGTAAAAGAACAGTCAGCAGCAGCAGGAAACCGACGCAGAGATGGAGGTGGAGGAAATGCCTCCACCTCGTGTCTCTTCATTAAAGAGGAACAGGGATGATGAAGAGAAAGTCGCTCTAAGCCAACAACAGGTCGGGCGAAGTAGGGTGGATGGGTACATGGACAAAATCAGGTCCCTATCTGCCCCTGCATCCCCGAAAGCAGTTACAGTCACAAAAACCTCCCTTCCTCCCCTTCCCGTGTTCCGCCCCATCCCCTTCCCGTGCTTCGTCTCCCTTTCTTTCCACCTCCTCCCCAAGTCTAAATCTACCCCTCTTCACTCATCTACCCCTTCCCTACCGCAGCCGAACATTTAAAAAAAAAAGAGAAAGAAAAAATATTTCCCAGGCTCTGAGTTGAATTGCAAGGTGGATAGGAGAGAACTAGAAAGGGACTTGTCTGCGCATAGAAAAGCCTAACTAGGTCCGCTTTTTAAATTGACTTGCGGTATCATTACTTTCATTAGGCACATAGGAGGGTACTTGAAAGTTAGGTACCATCTCCATGAGTGTAGGTATGTATTCCTGGATATTAGGGGTTTTGTTATAGGTACACCGGAGCTTAAAAGATTTCCCATTTCTGTGCAGGGAGGGTCCCTGTATCACTCCACCCCTCTGTATATAGGGTAGTTAAATTAACCTACCCTATGAACGCCGGTGGGATTGTCCCAGATGGTCGGATGACGACAGAGTTGGGTAATGGGAGCCTGAGACAATCCGTCGGGGTCCTGACCCCCGCAGATTTCCTGCCAGTCTGCGCTTAAGGGACTCTGGCTTAAACCATGTCAATCAAACTAGCCAGTCTGAATGTGAGGAGCCTGAGATATCAGGGTAAAGTATCCCGCCTGCTTTGTGATCACAGGTCCTTTGGGGTGGATGTAGCTGCGATCCAGGAAACACACTTTGTTTGTGAGGTAGATGCTCGTGTGCTGTCTAGCGACTTTGTTGTCTATTCAGCATATGGGGACCAGATGGCCAGAGGTGTTTCATTGTTAGTTAAACGTTCCCTGGATGCGAGGGTGGACCTTGTTCATGTTGGCGCGGGGGGCAGGTTGATCGTGGCTGATATTGCCATGAGCAGTGATTCGTTTCAGGTCGTTGCGGTTTATGCGCCCAACGACCAGAGTGAGCGTGTCGACATTTTCCGTCAGTTGGGACCGTTCCTGCTTGATTCGTCGCGCTTAGTCTTAATGGGGGACTGGAATGCCGTCCTGGACCCCAAGATAGATAGGGGCGGGAGTTAGCAGGAAGGCATCGGGCGATCGTAGCCTGGATGATCTGATCGGGGACTTTGCGCTCATCGATAGATACTGGGTCGAACATTTCGAGAGCCGCTTTACCAAGGAGCCTGGTTTTAGTGGCGCCGAGTTTCGCAGCTATTTGGCTGACTTTCGTCGGCTCTCGCCGACTAAAGAAGCTAGCTGCGTGGGTGAGATCACGGAAGGCGAAGTCTACTCGGTATTGAAGAAGGTCGGCAGAGGCAAGACCCCGGGACTTGATGGTCTGCTCTAAGAAATGTACTTGAGGCTGTTGCAGATCTTTGTCCCGATTTTGACAGTGGTATTCAACAACTGGTTCCGGCAGTAATTTAAAAAAAAAAAGAAACAACCGGTTACTATTCGGTCGGGGTGGTCGTTTCGGGCCACAATGAACGAAAACAATGCTGATACTACACCGCCGGTGGCTTCAGTAAAAACGGCCTGGTCGGAGAATAGGCCGAGGAAAAAAGACGCAGAATATTATGCAGAGCAAAGAAAAACTTTTGAGGATTCCTTTAAGGAAAATGAACTCCTCACTATCCGAGAAGCGTTAGGGGCCGTGACTACCAGAATACTATCCTTGCTGACTTCCGACGTCAAAAATTGTAAATTAATTGGAGTCAGCAGGGAAACAATGGAAGAGGTCTTAAAGACCTTAAAAATCAACCCAAAGGTGCTGGCAAGACAAACGAATGCCATATAGGACATTCTCCTTCCCACGGAGCAGGAAGCTAAACAGTCAGCAGGCATTGCGCTAAGCACAAGAAACCTGAGACTGCAGAGGGAATACATGGGCACCCGTAGGACAAAGATAACAGTCCACGGCGTGCCCGTGGAAATTTCGGAAGACCGAATGAGTGCCTTCTTCTCAAAATTTGGAAAAGTGGAAGAGGTAAAGGCTCTATTAGGCAAGTCAGGCATCGCGACAGGAGATGTCGAATTAAAAGTCACATTGACTCGAACAAATTTTGGTCAAATCATACTTATTATAAAACCCAGGTTGTGTGTGTGTCTGTACGTTTATATGTTGGATCGGATTTCCTACATTTTCCAACCGATTACAACAAAACTTCACAAGACTACGTAAAATTACCTTGCGGTGGTTCTGACAGCGCCAAAAATTGGAAAAAGCACGAAATCAATTTGAAAACACGATTAAGAGGCATCGCGAGAATAAAAGGGGGACAACTCATATCGAGTTATACTTAAAACCCAGGTTGTTTGTGTGTGTGTGTATGTGTGTTCGTTTATATATGGGATCGGATTTCCTACATTTTTCAACCGATTTCAACAAAACTTCACTTTTTTTTGGCAGGTAGTGTTTTTTATTGTCTTGCACACTTTTTTCTTTATTTTTACATTCAGAATGCTTTAAAAATTCCATTTACAAGACAATTGTTTATAATAAAATTCTATTCCATCGGTAGACTCGTAACGATTGAAAACAATGTTTTTGTTTGAGTTTGGGTTTGACCAATTTGTTAAAAAAACAAAAAAAAAACTAATTATGACATGCGTGTCCGTCAACCTTAAACAATAATCTTTGTCAATTTTATTTTTCAGTTTTTATGATGGTCGATACTTGATCTATCTCTTACTGTTACATCCCCGGGCAACGCCGGGCTCTACTGCTAGTACCCAATATTTTGTCGTGCAGAGAGAGGAAAATGTGGATCGTGGTGGAGGGTAGGAGACCAAATTGTTGGTCGTGTGGTGTCTTGGGACACATGGCGAAGGATTGCCCTGCGAAACGTCCTCAGCCTGCAAATCGGCCCACAGCTACAACAGAAGCAGCAGAAGTGTGTTTAGCAGTAGTTGCAGCGACCGTGGTAGAGGGGCTAGTGGACAAAGACCTTGATGGCGCCTGGAAGGAGGTGGGAAATAGTAGGAGGGCGAAGAACGTACCGTCTCACCCCCCACTAAAAAAAGGAGACTACAGAGAAACCTCAACCACCACCAAAACAGCAGGCGAAGAAAGAAAATAAAAAGAATGAAAACAAGAAAAACCACGTAAAGGAGGTAGCGCAAAAGCAGTCGCCAAAAGCAGCAGCAGCAGCAGCAGCAGCAAGCTGAGTTGGAGATGGAGGTGGACAAAATGACTCCACCTAGAGCAGCCTCTTTAAAGAGAAGTAGAGAGGAGGAAAAGGAGGTAGACACAACATCATGGAAGCTCTTCGGGCGTAGTAGGGCGGAGAGGGGCATGGAAAAAACCAGGCCCCTTTCCGTTCCTGCTTCCTCGAAAGAAACGGTTGAAGCACCCAAAACTAGGAGCTCACCTTCTTCCCCTTCTCGTGATCTGTCTCTCTCTCCCTCAAACTCTTCCCTTAGTTCCCTATCAACGCCCCCTCATTCGTCAACCGTTTCCCCTCCCTACCACTCCAAAGCTACTAGGAAGAAAAAGAAAAACTTTTTTCGGGACCGATTCAAAAAGGGTCTGTCCAGCCAAAAGAGGGCTCAATTGGGTCTCTTGTACAAAATGGCAAGTGTGGATGGAAAATCGGTGGAAGATCCCCGGAATTTTCCAAATGCCCCAAAAGTCATTACGTGCATGTGGAACACTGGGGCCTATTGGAGGTCTGGAGTCGTGTGACAGAGGCAAAGGAGACATTTTCCGACATGAGAGTTACTGAAGTGGACTCTCCTTATTTGAGGAAATTGCACCAATAGTGGGAGGGTCCCGGTTTTGCTCCACCTCTCCCTATATAGGTGTCTAAAACTAACCTATCCTACGGATGTCGGCGGAATTGTCCTGGAAGGACGAATGACGTCAGAGCTAGGTGTAGGAAGCCTAGGACAATCTGTCGGGATCCTTACTAACGCAGATTTCCGGCCCGTATGTGAGTAGGTTTTTGCTTTCTTACTCTTATTTTTTTGCGGGCCTAAAAGATGTCAATCAAGTTAGCCAGTCTGAATGCGAAGAGCTTGAGATCAGGGTAAAGCGGCCCACCTGCTCCGGGATCTCCTGTCTTTCGGCGTGGATGTCGCCGCGATCCAAGATACTCACTTTGTAACGTCGATGCATTGTCGTTTATTCAGCATATGCGGACCGATATGCCAGAGGAGTTTCTTTGCTTGTGAAACGGATTCTTGATGCGAAGGTGGACCTTGTGCATACCGATGCTGAGGGCCGGTTGATCGTGGCCGATATTGCCTTGAAAAGTCGTTGTGGATTATGCGCCCAACGACCAGGAAGAGCGGTTCTCGTTTTTTCGGCGGTTGGGGCCGTTCCTGGTGGATTCAATGCGCCTAGTGTTAATGGGGGACTGGAATGCCATCCTGAATCCCAAGTTAGACAGGGGTCGGGGAGCTAGTGGGAGGAGCCTGGTTGATCTGCTCAACGATTTTGGTCTCGTTGATAGATACCGGGTCGATCACTCCGAGGGGGAAATGCGGACGTGGTCTCTTAATTAGCCTTTTACCCGGGTAGATAGCTACCTGGATAGAATGTTAGTTAGAGGAGCCGACGTAGACTTGTTAGATTGCACCACGTTCCACTGGGTAGGCTATTCGGACCACAAACTCGTTTGTGCCCAGATGGCGTTAGATCGTAGGCCTAGAATGGCTGGCTACTGGAAGTTCAATCTGTCCTTACTGGACAGGTGGGACTTCTAGAAGCAGCTAACTAGCTTAGTGCAGCGGGAACTAGTGGGGGCGGTTATCGGGAATAAGTGGTGGGAGAGACTTAAGGATAGGATTTGGTCCACTGATTTCGGCAAACGGCTCACCCTAGATAGAGCTGAGAAGGTGAAGACGCTTAAGGTTAGTTTTTCCCGGGCGGTGGCTGGGGAGATACCCCGAGAGATAGCTGTAGCTAGGAAGGCCCTGAAGCGTTGGAGTAGCGAGCGCTACATGGGCCAGGTAATTTGACATATGTTAAGCAGGATGTCTTCCGAAGCTGTGAACATTGGCGCAGATTTGGGCAAGGAAGAGATCCGCCGAGGTTCCGATCGTTACATTCGTGAGGTCAATTCCCCGGAGGGGCATACTCTTCGGGCCACTGGTGACATGTGCGAGGCGTTTCGGTGGCATTTCGAGAGCCGCTTTACCAATGAGCCTGGTCTCCGTGTTGAGGAGTTTCGGAGCTATTTGGCTGACTTTCATCGGCTTTCGCCGTCTGAAGCAGCTAGCTGCGAGAGAGAGATCACGTAGGGCAAAGTCTACGCAGCATTGAAGAAGGTCGGCAGAGGCAAGTCGCTCGGTCTGGATGGTTTGCCCTATGATTTGCACTTGAGGCTATTGCATATCTTTGTCCCGATTTTGACGGTGGTGTCGAACAACTGGTTCCGGCAGGAGACCATCCCCAACCGGATTTCCAGCGGTGTGATCACGCTGTTGAAAAAGGGTAAGTGTGTTGGGCGGGATTTGGATGATTACAGGCCCATAACTCTGCTAAACACAGAGTTAAAGATTTGGGCCAAGATCTCGCAGGAGCGTTTGCAGTCAGTTGCCGAGTCTATGTTGGGTCTTGAGCAAACTTGAGCTGTGAGGGGCCGAACAATTCAGAGCAACCTGCATCTGTTCTGCACGATCACAGAGGGTGTAAAAAACGACGATGAAGCAGCGTTGATCAATTTAGATCAGTCCAAGGAATTTGATAGGCTGACCATCACTACCTTGCAGCTGTCCTGCAGGCTGCCGGATTCGAACCCGACTTCTGCCGCTGGATTAGCCTCCTATATTGCTCCCGCAGTGCTGTGGTACATGTGAACGAGAAGCTGTCGGGCGCTTTTGCGCTGTCTAGGTCGGTTCGTCTGGGTTGTCCACTGTCGCACCTACTCTATGCTTTGGCGTTGGAGCCTCTCCTTCCCCGGCTAAGGGACAGGCCGTGCAGTCCGGCCCTACACCGACCGGCTTGCGGTTAGGTGCCTATAAGGTTGGACGAACAGCCCTGTCCGCATTCTTGGAGTGTGGTTTGGACCCGACCTCCAGTTGGAGAAAAATTGGTCTAAGTACGAGCAATGGTCGACGCGGCCGGTCAGACTTGGTGTCGAAGGAGGTTGTACGTGAAGAGCAGGGCGGAGGCGTTTTTCCAATTGTCTTTTATCGATTGTCCGTAGTTCCTCTCGGTAAAGATCATAGGAAGCCGCTCATGCGCTCGCTATCCTCCATTTTATGGAGGGGGCGCAAGCATCAGGTCGACAGACGAGTCTGTGCACAACGTCTGTGTCATGGGGGACTGGGAATGCTACACTTGGTGTGCCATAAACTCGCCTCAAGGTGAGCTTTCCTACGCCGCGCATTGACGGGAGATTCGATTATGGCACGGATTGTTAGTGACGTGTTCCCTTTCCTTACTATCAGTAAAACCCGGGATTAATCGGATTTCCTTCGCGTGTGTCGGTCGGCCTTCTTCGCTGTTCTACGGTCCAGTTACCTTTCTCAGCCTAGGAAGATCTCCTATCGTCATTTAGTGGAGGGGGTCGCGAAGGATTCTCTACGTGAGCGGCTCGACTTGTTTCGCTCCTTCTAGTCTTGGGCGCCAGCGGCGGATTATCTCCGTAACCCTGAGTTTTCGCTTACCTGGCGATTAGCTCGGGATCGGCTGCTTCTCAATGACATGGTCTTCACATGGGGCTTGGCAGATTTACCAGACTGTGAACAGTGTGGCCTTGGTTTAGAAGAAACGGCTCCGCACGCCTTCTACCATTGTCGTCGGGTCCGCCCTTATGAGACCATGTCGGCGAGTTGATGACTCGTCTCGCTCCCGAAAAGCTTGTGCTCATGTGTCATGCGAACAGAATGGTGTTTCGGACGCTGCTGGCCACGGCCCGAATGGTGATTTGGACGACGCGACAGAAGGAAGTCTTACGAGGCAACCGTCTTTTTCATCAGGATCTAATCCGATTCTTTGAGCATCAGCTCAAGATGAAGATCAGAACTGATAGAAAACGCTTGCATTCGACAGTCTTTAGCGAAAGGTGGGTAACTGAGGCGAGCTTGGTTCGTTTGAACGGAGCTAGCCTTGATTTTCTCTTAGGTCTACCTACGGCATCTCGGGGTGGTTTCCTGTGGAGCTCTCCCCTTGGTTAGGTTAGACAAGCCATGTGTACCTAGTTAATGTTGTCCCTGGCCACATCTTTGGTTATGATCCAGGTTGAGATTCCCAACCTCCCCAGTTTGGTTTTGGTCCATTATTATCTCGACTTGGTCAGCTTTATATTTTCCCATGGCCGTATAATTTTTTTTATCCTTTTCCCACTCCCTTAGCGAGAGAGCTTCTTGATTTTGTCCAGTGGGTAGAATATAGCGTCCTCTCCTTTTTGAGGTTTGGACGGGTCCTACTAATATCAGTTATGTTTAGTTTACTTTGAGTTGATTTTTGTTTATTATTGCGTTCATCTCCCTCCCCTCTCATTCTTCATTATTAGATTTTTATGTATAATAATTCATTATCATTAAATTGATATGGCATGGGGCGCGTTTTATAGGTACCCCTTGAGAGGATGCAGTATTGTGGTGTATGGAGGATTGACTGGTGACGGACGAGTTTTTTTGGTGAATGTGAAAATTATAATGAGTGAATGGGTCGTGACTCGGATTAGCTAGTTAGTGTCGACCAGCCTCAACCCCTCCCCTTTTTGGCCATGTGCGAAAACTGTTATTTTCACAATAAATATTCCAAGAAGACACAAGAAGGCAGCCATGTTAGCAGGTAAGTCACCTGACTTCTACAACCATATCTGAAGCAGTGTTAAAAAATTATGGACGGACAAACTACAAACGCACACAACACAGATACTCGCATCTATTCCCGATAGAGTTAGAGTATCAGAAATAGTGGACAAAATACATGACAACAAGGACAAAATCACATATACCAACAACTACAGCAACACCAACCGACAGGTCAGAAATGTTGTCTCAGATACATCAAAATACCACCTCGCCATACAAGTACAGAGTTTCGTACAAGGCAAAAATTCCAGCGTCCTCATCCAGATATGAAAAATCTGTTATACTTACCGCGTAGAATTTGGATCAGGTCGAACTCATCCTCCAGAGAATGACTTACCTACAATGCCTCTTGGTATCATTATAATTTTGGAAAAGAGGCAAAGAAGTGCACAGAACCATGTATTTTCAATTCAAGGACATCCTACACTTCTGCACAACACTAGAGAAACGATTACTCCGGCAGCAAATAAAGACATAAGCTGCTAGAATGGGACAATAATGTCGTCTATTTTACAGAAATAACAGAAATACTGGATATTTATTTTTAGTCGAAACTGGTGCACAAATCAGTGCTATTCCATCGGAGCCTTACCAAAAATATACACTACCCACATACACACTACAGGCCGCAAATGAATAAAAAAAATCGAGACATACGGAGAGATATCACTAACGCTCAATTTGAGATTATGACGATCTTTTTCATGGATTTTAACACAAGCGCAAGTGAAAACACTGATTCTAAGAGCAGATTTTTTTTAAATCTCATTTCGACCTGTCAGTAAATATGGCAAAGGGAAGCACCTCACTCTACACGTCAACAGGAATTAGTTCTGAAATACCGACTGCTAATGGATTGCAGGAGTTTATAAAAAAAATCCTACTTTTACCACGCCTTTAAAAGATACAGATGAAATTCATCACACTGCTAAACCTTATATCACAACAACTGAACCACCTACACACACATCACTACGCAGATTGCGTCCAGAGAAATATAACATAGCAAAAGACGAATTTCAACATAGGCATCATACGTCCTTCAAGTAGCTCATACCCCTCTCCATTGCATATGGTTCCAAAGTTAGACACAGGCACATGGTAACCTGGTGGAGATTTCAAGAATCTTAACACAAAAACAGTTCCAGATAAATACCCAATCCCAAATTTACACGATTTCGCCATGGGAACCAGTTTTTACAAAACTGGATTTGGTTATTTACCACTCCTTTCCAAAATTTTAAGAGACTCATCAACGAAGTTTTGAGAGGACTGACTTTTTCTTTTGCTTAAATTGATGACGTTCTTATCGCTAGTCGAGATAGCAAAGAACACCAAGACCACATACAATAAGTTTTTGAGAGACTGACACATTTCTGGTTGAAAATTAATGTAAACAAATGTGATTTTGCTGTTTCGAAACTGAATTTCTTGGGGCATGTGATCAACCAACATGGAATCACACCCGTCAAAGAGAAAGTAGTAGCAATACAACATTCCATGCAACCAACATCACTGCGACAACTACGAAGGTTTTTTGGTTTAATAAATTACTACCGTAGATTTTTTCCGGATTGTTCCAGAATTTTGACTCCACTCGCATACAAGTTGTAAAAACAAAAGAATATGAATGCAAAAATACTTATTAACGGAGAAGCATTAATATAATCGTACAACACCCTCTCCGGTCGACCAAGTCTTCCAACACCGCGACTGGTCGCTGAAGTGACTGCTTCAATCCTGAGCTAACCCTATCCCACGTTGTGATTTAAGGTTGATCAACTAAGATCGAATCGTCGCAGATATCTTCGTTTTGGGCTGGGCCAAGCAGGGCGATAACGTACAGGAAAAAATGGCATTCGAATGAATTGAACAAAAGTAAATATTGTTTTTATATCAGTCCTCCATACAATAATTGGTTTATATCAGAGTCCACATGCAATTAATTATTAACCCAAACCGCGTCTAAATCGGAAGTGATATTATCGTTGTTAACCTGGCAAATTTTAGTGAAGTTTGGCACAAGGCTGAAGTCGGAGGCTTTCGTCGGCAGATAATCACGTGGGGTGTATCACGACCGCTGGCTGGGACGAACTCTCTGTCGTCTCGTCTGTGTCTCTCGTCTGCGACACGTCTACTCTCTAATTCACTTCGCGTATTCGTAATTATGGACATTCACCCAAACTGACATGGGATATGGCGAGGTAGGAGCATTTCGGTGAATCCCATTCAGCCTACGTAATAACTTTGGGGAATTCCCTCTCTCCACCCTCTCTTTTATTATCCTCTTTCACTGAACTCTTCAGTGAGCGTGGGTGGTTCCTCCATCCTCCTTGATGTCTTATCTGCGCCAGCTTCCAGGAAAACTTAGTTCCAAATTAAGTTGTTTACAAAGCCTACTTTTTCGATTTCCTGCCCACATTTGCAGCTGTGTGTCAATCATCATTGCCCACTAAGTCTGGGTCACTATTCCACGGTTCAAACTGCTCAATATACAATTGAAGTCATTTATGTGTAAATTAAATCCTCAATTCTTCCCACGGTTTTTGTTATTAACTATTCTCATTTCAATGTCTCTCAGCACATAACACTTATGTTTTAACAAAACTTTTTTCCATTTTGACGCGGCAACAACAAATAGTATCACATTAACAGCATTTCATGACGTTAAAAAAGCGTCATCAGATTTTACTAAACTCTCCTATATCATTGATGATACTAACTCAACACTTACATTAATGACCGACGCCTGAGGAGATTCAATTGGAGCAGTTTTACATCAGAATCAAAATGGCTCAGAAAAGCCAATATATTTTTCTCAATAAAATTAAACAACGCACAACAAAAATACAGTACCTTATTTGAGGGAATTAATCGTAATTTACTTATCCCAGAAACATTTTCGGCATCTGCTCGAAGGATGAAATTTTACTGCTTTACTGATCACAGACCACTTACGCCTTACACATGAATACAAAAAAATATACAACCAGAGATACCAGGCAACTGGATTATATATCCCAATTTACTTCGGATATCCGTTATATTAAAGATTCAGGTAATATCGTAGTGGATACATTCTCGCGCTCTACGATACAAACTATCAATTCTGAAACCATTACCTTCGATCTAATTGCTGATGAACAACAAAAAGATGCCACATTAGACAAAGTAAAAGAGAACATTTCTTTACAATTGAAAGAACACCCCTATCCTATTTGGAACAAACACACTACTCTGCAATGTGGGGACTGGTTATTTAAGACCATACATACCACCTTCACTGAGAAAAATGATATTCAAACATTTTCACAACCTCTCACATTCTGGACAGCAAGCTACCGTCAAGTTGATTAGCAATCATTTTGTCTGGTCCATAACTGACATAAAATACTGGACTGTTTAAATTGTCAAAAAGCAAGGTAAACAGGCATACAAAGTCCCCTTCTGGACAATTTATCAAACCAGACGGTACATTCAATAACATACACATCGATATAGTAGGACCCTTACCGGAATCAAATCGATATCATTATCTACTGACTATGATCGATTGATTTACAAGATGGCCTGTTGTTGTTCCCCTGAGGGATATATCTGTATAAACAATCTCTAAAAGCATCTTGCAGGAGTGGATGATTTTTCGTTGTCCCTCGATAATAATTGCAGATCAAGGCTTCCAGTTTCAATGTACACTCTTCAATGAGTTCACAAAGCTATTGGGAGTCAAACGCATAACAACAGTATATCATCCATGTGACAATAGCTTAGCTGAGGGTTTTCACAGACAACTTAAGGCAGCACTAACAGCCAATAACGATTCCAGGACATGGTTAGAAAATCTATCACTAGTTTTGTTTTCCATCAGAAAAGTCTTCAAGCACAGCATCTGAAATGGCTATTGGGACATCATTGGCACTACCAGGACAGGTTGACAGTTTTTTTTACATAAAAAGTAGTACATTTTATTATTTTTACTTGGTTTGTTGACTGCCTCGGGACGAAAACAAAAAGAAAGATTAATTCTAAGTTCCTTATCTCCGAACTATGATTTTAAATCCTATCCAATTCTTTCCTCTTGCCGTATTTGTTCATCAACTAAATATCAACATATTGTGCCTTGTGATCTGTCGTAGTTGAATGTTGTTTCCTCTGCTAGCCCTCTGGTTCTTGGCCCTTTTTGAGAATTAAAATCTTCAGTCTTTCCCACGAGGGTTTATATGTCATTTGAGCTATTCGTTAACTCTTCTTACTACTTACCAGTAAATAACTAGTGTCACAAAAAATCTTGTCTAAAAGTAGCTAATTTTCCTCTTTTATATAAAAAGGTTAAACTCAAGTGTAAATATAGTAGAATTACCTATTTTTATACAAAAAATATTTAAATTGTGTGTGAAAGTTACTGATTTTCCTAATTTTACATAAAAATATAATGTAAAAATTAGTAGTATTTCTATGCAAATATTAAAGATCTTGGGTAAAAGTAGATGATTTTCCCCTCTTATACAAAAAACTAAAATATAGTGGAAAAGTAGTAGATATACCTATTCTTATACAATCATAGTGAAATCATGCATATGACATTTTTCTGCTGGTCAAATGATGCTGCTGGCTATTGGGTTGGTCTCTCTGGTCTAAACCATTGCCACACTCTGTTGTTTGATCACAGAGCTGGAAAAGATCAAATTATCATCAGCAAATGTGGCATTGGTTTGTTCCAGGTAAAGCTATGTCACAAAGGAATTTAACAAAAAATGTCTTTGCAGATAAAGACAAAAGTTCTTCAGGGTCTAGTTCTATAAAAATTTATATACTCTTTTTATACAATAAATTAGTTGTGGATACAAAACATTAACTCTACCCACTTTGTGTTTTATCGTGACACTATGCTCAACTTGTCTAAGTCTGGAACAAGGATTGAGTCAGAGGTTCTCTCTGGCAGTAAGTTATAGTGGATTTGGCAGAGCACTTGTCTCTCACCTGTCATCTGGAACTTCTATTTCTTGGTCATCTCAGTATTCTGCTTATATTGACTTACGCCCAAAACTGGCATGGGGGTTGATGTGGATAGGGAGACTTGGTGGCTTCCCTATCGTCAACAAGGGCCTCCATGTAGTCTGGCTAATTAATTATACTTCTAAATTTGGAGAGACACCTTTTCCGATGGGTAGCTGTTACAGGATATTGATATGCCCAAATCCTTCCTTCTCTTATTTGTGTCGCACACTAATAATTCCCAATGGATGTAGGCAATTCCTTCATCTTCCTTGGTATTTCACCTGCAACTTGGCTGTCCTTTGACTAATCTGGCCCTCAATTGTGTGGCATAGCTTAGCTTATGATCATTGATTTCCCAACATGGCCTTGCTCCTAGAATTAGAAAATTTTCAACAGCTTCCTCCAATCAGTCACTCTCTTAAGCCTGCAAGCATCATTGTACTCTGAGCAACCTGTGTTCTGGGTCTTTCCACAAAGAAAATATTTATTTAACTTTGATACAGAGATCAAAATATTATATCTTTCAAAAGTGTGTTTCCATAACTGATGTTTTGAAGCCACCTAATTAATAAGCAGCCATCAAATGAGGCAATATGGCTTTTTTAAAAAGTATATCTGCTATGAAAAGAAATAGACATTGGAAATAAAAAAAAATGCTTGTTCATTGTTATATTCCTTAAAACTTCTTGATTCATTCCGAGCTATGTATTTCATATAACACATGTCTTTCCATTTGCCAGCGTCACATAGTAACAAATGTTTAAAAGTAGATGAATTTCATAATTTTTAACATTAAAATATAAAATGTTACGCAAAAAAGTAAAGATCTTGTGAAAAAGTAGAGGATGTTCATAATTTTTACATAAAAATATCAAAATACTAGGCAAAAATATAAAGATCTTGTGTAAAAGTAGTTGAATTTATAATTTTAACGTAAAACTATAAAAATATTATTCAAAAATGTAAAGATCTTGTGTAAAAGTAGCAGATTTTCATAATTTTTAATAAACATATAAAAATATTAGGCAAAAATGTACAGATCTTGTGTAAAAGTAGTTGAGTTAAATAATTTTTACATAAAAATGTGAGAATATTAGGCAAAAAAGTAAAGACCTTCTGTAAAAGTATCAGATTTTCATAATTTTTACATAAAAATATTTCGTAAAAAATGTAAGGATCTTGTCCAAAAGTAGCTGATTTTCATAATTTTTACCTAAAAATATGAAAATATTCTGCAAAAAGTAAACTTCTTGCGTAAAAGTAGCTGATTTACATAATTTTTACACAAAAATGTAAAAATCTTAGACAAAACAGTAAAGACCTTGTGTAAAATTAGCTGATTTTCATAATTTTCACATAAAAAAAGTAGGCACAAAGTAAAGATCTTGTGTAAAAGTAGATGATTTTTATATTTTGACATAAAAATATGATGTCAAAGTAGGAGATTTTAGTATTTTTATAAAAAGGAGAAATCTAATGTAAATGTTGCTGAATTTCATAACTTCTACAAAAAAATATAAAAATATTGGGCAAAAAACTAAAGATCTTGTGTAAAAGTCGCTGATTTTCATAATTTTTAAACAAAAATATAAAAATACTAGCAGAAAAAGTTAAGATCTTGTGTAAAAGTAGTTGATGATCATAATTTGTACATAAAAATATTAGACAAAAAAGTAAAGATCTTGTGTAAATGTAGCTGATTTTCATTATATTTCATAAAAATATTATGCAAAAAAGTAAAGATCTTGTGTAAAAGTAGCTCATTTTCATAATTCTTACATAAAAATATGGAAATATTATGTAAAAAGTAAAGATCTTGTGTAAACATAGCTGATTTTCATCATTTTTACATAAAAATATGAAAATATTATGCAAACAGTAAAGATCTTGTGCAAAAGTAGAGGGTTTTCATAATTTTCACATAAAAATAGTAGGCAAATAGTAAAGATCTCGTTGAAAAATAGCAATTTTCTATTTTAACATAAAAATATGATGTAGGAGATTTTACTATTTTTATAAAAAGTTGAAATCTTATGCAAAAGTAGCTGATTTTCCGAATTATTACATAAAAATATAAAAATATTAGGCAAAACAGTAAAGATCTTGTGTAATAGTAGCTGATATTCATAATTTTTACATAAAAAATAAAAATGTTTGGCAAAAAACTAAAGATCTTGTGTAAAAGTAACTGATTTTCATTAATTTTACATAAAAATATTAGGCAAAAAAGTAAAGACTTTGCATAAAATTAGCTGCTTTTTATAATTTTTACATAAAAATATCAGGCAAAAATAAAGATTTTGTATAAAAGTAGATGATTGTCATAATTTTTACATAAAAATATAAAAATATTACGCAAAAATAAAGATCATGTGTAAAAGTCGCTGATTTTCATAATTTTTCCATGAAAATATAAATAAATCAGACAAAAATTAAAAGAAGTTGTGTAAAATTACATGATTTTCATAATTTTTACATAAAAATATCAAAATATTATGCAAAAATAAAAATTGTGTAAAAGTAGATGATTTTCATAATTTTCACATAAAAGTATTACGCAAAAATGTAATGATCTTGTGTAAAAGTAGCATTTTCATAATTTTTGCATAAAAATACAAAAATATTGTGCAAAAATAAAGATTTTGTGTAAAAGTAGATGATTTTAATATTTTCACATAAAAATATTAGGCAAAAATGTAAAGATCTTGTGTAAAAGGAGCTGATTTTCATAATTTTACAGAAAAAGTATATAAATATTATGCGAAAATGTAAAGATATTGTGTAAAAGTTGTTGATTTGAATTATTTTTACATAAAAACATGTAAATATTAGGCAAAAATATAAAGATCTTGTGAAAAAGTAGCTGATTTTAATTATTTTTACATAAAAATATATAAATATTAGGCAAAAATGTAAAGATCTAGTGTAAAAGTTGCTGATTTTAATTAATTACCATAAAAATGTATAAATATTTTCAAAAATGTAAAGATCATGTATAAAAGTAGCTGATTTTCAATATTTGTACATAAAAATATATAAATATTAGACACAAATGTAAAGATCTTGTGTAAAAGTTGTTGATTTTCATTATTTTTTCCTGAAAATATATAAATAAGGAAAAATGTAAAGATCTTGTTTGAAAGTTGCTGATTTTAATTATTTTTACATGAAAAGATATAAATATAAGGAAAAAATGTAAAGACCTTGTGTAAAAGTAGCTGATTTTCATTATTTTTACATAAAAATATATAAATATTAGGCAAAAATGAAAAGATCTTGTGTAAAAGTTGTTGATTTGAATTATTTTTACATAAAAACATGTAAATATTAGGCAAAAATGTAAAGATCTAGTGTAAAAGTTGCTGATTTTAATTAATTACCATGAAAATGTATAAATATTTTCAAAAATGTAAAGATCATGTATAAAAGTAGCTGATTTTCAATATTTTTACATAAAAGTATATAAATATTAGGCAAAAATATAAAGAT
>CAWVQA010000808.1:7500-25000 GCA_963932145.1 Acanthosepion lycidas
AAACAAAGTGCACAAAAGCTATCTTTGGGTTGTCAGTGCATCACTGGATATTCTAACATGACAGTTACTTGAACCACATGACACAAATTGTTGCAAAATACTTAGATGACAGCAAAATTAAGGTACCCCATGCAAAGTCCTATCTTAAACCCCAGTTGAAGAAAAAAGTAAGAGAAAGACATCCTTCAAATTTGGTGGAATTAGAAGCTACTGCCAAGGAAAAATGGAACAAAATACCTATCAGTGTGTGCGTGTTGTGTAGTGATCTTGTAGGGAATTATCTAAATTGATTAAAGGCAATTAATCAAGAATAATGGTCACACAATTGATTATTGAGGCAAGAGGACCAATACTTTTGTCCTATGTTAAATGTTTTTTTTGTATTATTGTTTGACATTAAAAATTTTTAAATTTGTTGTATCACTGTACATTTTCATATCATTTCATCATTTGTGAAAAAAATGCACATGAACTTTCCATGAAAATTTGAGGTATTACAGCTTTATTTGTAATTATGGAAGTGGGGTAAATAATTCTGCCCACAACTATATATATATATATATATATATATATATATATATATATATATACACGCACACACTAGGTTGGTGCAAAAATAATGTCGTTTTCTCACATATGTTACTATGTGTGAAAACGACATTATTTTTGCACCAACCTAATATTTTAGGATTAATGTGAGTAAAATTTGTGATTTAGCTGATTGATGTAACCTTCAGCATCTCAACTCCAAAGTTTTGTAGATGGACCTGTATGCCCACTGTTCAGGAGATATCAGAAATATATATATATATATATATATATATATATATATATATCCAGAACAATTTAAGGGAAATTTATTGGCAGATCTTCCCTTATCTCAATAAAAACCATAAAAAAAAAGAAACTAAATGAAATTGATTAGACTATATACCCAAAACATATATGCTTAAAAGAAATATAATAATTTTAATTTAAAATTTTTGTTCCTTAATCTTTTGTCCATGATGAAAGCATAGTATCTTTTTTTTCCTTATTTTTGATGGGATAAGGTGCCCAGTCACAGGGATTCCAACCATGTGGCAGTACCTTCCTCATTGCACTAAGAGAGGACTGACTGGTGTAATATTGATGCCAACATGACGCCGGTTACAGGGACTGAGCAGTTTTTATTCTTGTCCAGTATGTATATCTATGTGTATGTGCACCCTATATTAAAAAAAAAAAACAATTTCTTTTTATCACATCCTGCCTTAGTGTGTAGGTCAGGTCATTTTTTTTTTCTTTTTAGTTTTCAGTGCCCCTCTCCTTTGTATACATATGTAGTTGCATCAATATAAACATCACTTTAGTCCCATGAAGTCTTAAATTATATAACACATCACACAAAAACTTTCCATTTTTCATACATTTTGATAAAATATATTGTTTACCAATTAAAAATATCAAATACTGAGTCATAAAAGAACCATTTTTATATATGCATTCAGTTTAGGATTTAGACTTAGTTCAGCCCTAAACAATATGAAAGACATAAAAATAAAAAAAAGACTGTCAGGAAGTCTCATGTAAGAAATTTTTTAGGCCCTAAGATGTAACTTGTTTTGTTGGTGGCAGCTTTATCTTATATCCAAGAATTTAATTTCTTCATTTATCTTATATCCAAGAATTTAATTTCTTGTTGGTTGCTTCCTTTATGATGATTACATTCCTCACCAACACCTGCTCCCATTATCCATTCCTGATCACTGTTTATCTTTGCAAGAGTTGGTTGGAGGTGAATCAAAATCAGAGTAGAAGAAAGTACCAACTTTGTGAAATTTGTTTAAGATCATCCTCAACTTGCCAGGAAGTGACCCACACACTTGATTTCCTGACCTTCCTCTGCAGCACATATGAAATGCAACTTGCAGAATCCAGTTATGAAATTGCAACGGATATCCACTGACTGTTATAATTTCCAGTGGCACCTTCTGTAGCATGTCCATCATGTGTAGCCCTCTTCATCCACTGGTTCAAATGCTGAGATTTGTAATCATCATCCGCTTGTTCCATCCACCATTGGGCCTTTGCAGTTGGTCACTCTTAGTCTGCGTTCTAATGTTTGACCTTGTTACCAAGTAGCTTGTTTAGCTTATGGCTAAATCTTGCCATGTGTGCTTTTCATGGAGATAGTCTTATCAGCTTATGTAGCGCAAGTGGAAAGATGCAGCATGCTATTTTCTTGTCTCAATGGAATGTAAATTTGAGCCAACACTCAAATCTCTCTTTTGATCCATTTTTACATTATGAATTTTATTTTCATATTCATTATATTTGTCTGTATATTTTTCCTTTTTAATCTGACTAAAAATGAATGCAATTTCACTGATTTTCTGGATTATTAAAAATTCATTTTCATGCATACAGATCAATTATATATTAATGAAAATTTTTAGCAATTAGAAATTATGAATTTATCTGATAGGTTCTCTATCATCAGAAATGTTGGATTAGGATGATTTTAATACTGCACCATACTACAATAGTAGTAATACTTTTCTATTATCAACAGCCAATTATTTTTTACTAAAGGATTTATATAACTAATTTTTTTTCTTCAGAATGATTATCTTATGCATTAAAAATAGATATTTTAAATTTATTTAATAATCTAATCTTGTAAAAAAAATTGTCTGTTGATAATAGAAAAGTAACCACTTATGTTATATAAACTAATTATTGTTATATTTCCATATACTATTTCATCAATTATTTGTATCAAGAATAAATACAATCCTCACATATTTGATGCACACTTCAGTTTTAAATTCAGAGCCCAATTTATACTTGCTATGAATTTGATAGAATGGCCTCCTTGTTTTTTCTTAAATTTGCCACAATTAATAATATACCCTGTAAAATTCTGAAAAATCTTTCATTATAAATTTTGGTAATTGTAGTGTCTTATTTGCATTTAAATATAAACTCAAATTAGTCACTCTTTGTTAGACTATAAACTGAATAGGTCTGATTATAATCTGACAGATTTTCCCAGTTTCTAAAGCAAGTCCAGTTGTAAATTGATCAATCTGTATTTTTTATGGCTTATTTGAAGCTGAAATATTTCAGATGGTAAAGAGTTGTTTACAGTAATTGACATTTCAGTCATAAAGGAGTGTTGAATTCTTTATTGAAGCAAAGAATTCACCATCTGCAATAGTACATTGAAGTAGAACATAAAATATATATTGTAAAAGAAAGAAACATTTTAATTATGGTGATGTGTATATTTTGTGTGTGTGGGGTGGGTAGACTTGTATATAATATACAAAGTTGAGATGATAAAAGGTAGATTTAAGTAAATTCGAATCAGTTTTATATAATAATTTATAAATTCTGCTGTCATGAGCCCATTAATGCTCATCATAAAATCTGGTATTAATTATAAAAATAATCTATCAATTATAGGTTTCTAAAATAAGAATCTGATATAGGTTTATAAAAAATCCATTATTACTTAGAGGTTTATAAAAAAAAAAAAAATTACATTATTAATTATAAACTTATAAAAATACATTGTTACTTCAAGGTTTACAAAAAGCACTTCATTATTACTTCGAGGTTTATAAAAAACACTTCATTATTACTTCGAGGTTTATAAAAAAACACTTCATTATTACTTCGAGGTTTATAAAAAAAAAAACTTCTTTATTACTCATAGCTTTATAAAATTCTGGTATTATAGTTTTACCTATAATGCTCACTGTTCTAATAATGGTTTGGTTTGGTTTATTTTTGGTTTCGGTTTATATTTTTGGTTTATTTATTTATTGTTTTACAGCATATCAACTTCAATGGGTTATTTAATTCTGATAAGATTTTTAGGATAGGTTTGTATGAATAGAATATGTATGCAAGAAATCAGTTTGTAGATCAGGTTTCATTGACATATTTTTGTAAAGTCAAATGTGGTACTGGTAATATTTTTTTTCAAAAATATATTGCTGGTATTTTTAC
Organism: Acanthosepion lycidas; assembly: GCA_963932145.1. Lineage (NCBI taxonomy): Eukaryota > Metazoa > Mollusca > Cephalopoda > Sepiida > Sepiidae > Acanthosepion > Acanthosepion lycidas. The sequence goes on from CAWVQA010000808.1 coordinate 11,500, forward strand.
TATAAAAATCTATTTTTATACTTTCTTAGTGTTTTGACCCCAGTTTGAGGGTTAACTATTTGCTTATGGCTGTGATCCTAACAGGTAGTACCACCCTGGGTCAGGGTGAACCTGGTAACAACAGCAATTATCCTGATCAAAGGCCTTGCTGCTGGATGTAGTTTATCATCATACTGAGGATGTTGGGTATTAATGAGTTAACTGAATAGAAAGGAAGCAATAAAGTTTTAAAAAAATTGGATTATTTCTTGAAAGTTCATATGTAAATTTCAGACAGAAATATACTTCTTCTATGTACCATGTTCCTTCAAGACGTTGTCGATCATGACTCTTCAGAATTTCCTATTATTTATAGCTCCTTCTGCTATCTTTCCTAAACCCTGTTCTGCCATCCATTTACAAAAGCTCATTAGGTAGGTTATGTGCTGTTTTTCTCTGTCCCTCTTGCTTTCAGTATGTCCTGTGAGTGTCAAATTTTCCAAGCCCTTTTTCCTCATTATGTGCCATGTAAAATTTTAACTGTCTCTTTCTGATGCTAAGTATAAGTGTCCTTTTTGTTTTCATTTTATTTAAAACTTCCTCATTGCTCACATTCAGTCTATGGTGTTCTCATCATCCTTCTGTAGACATTTCTGTTGCTTTGAATCTTATCTTCATCTGTGAAGAGATCATCCAGCATTCAAGGCCATATAAGAGGACCAATATTACACAAGAGCTCAATACTCTTTTTTTGTTTCTAATAAAATTTTCCTGTTTCTCTTAGTTTGCTTAGCTTTTGATACCGAAGGAAACATCCCTCCCCATATTGTTTGATTGTAATGATATATAAAGAATGACTTGAAAATGATAGCAAGAAATTGTTAAACTAATTTGGATAAATAAAAATTACATTAGTCTGAGAATATCATTTATTGAATTATCTTGCAAACATTTTTTTTTTACTAATTTTTTCTGTAAGTTCATCTTAATTAGCTTTTTGTTTTTTAATTACTGGCAATTGCAAGATGAAATCAGTTGGCTAAGTTAACATTGATGAAAGAAATAATTTATTATGATAAAGGCAAATATTTCTTTGATTAATATTCTAAAAAGCAAAGCCTGAAATACAAGATTGCGTCTCTTAAGGGGAATATGCTATTGTCACAGAAAGGAATTCCAATTCTTTCATTCTTAATTAGGACAAACTTTAGTGTAAAGATGATTCATTTTTTTTCCCCTTTCACTTACTGGTCCCATCTTGATATTGAATACAGGTTTGTAGACTGTAGTTTTTTTAATAACTAAATTAAAAATCATAGTAATAATAAATATTACAGGAGTATTTTCGTTTTGGTTTATCATTTCTTGCTGTACTAGAGTTATCTCCCTTTAGCTGGTGATGCCAGACTGCATTGTCCTTATAGAAGAGTTGTTCTGAGATTTTTGTTTTTAAGCAGGGAGATGAAAGGATGAAGTCTGTGCAAAGGAAAACTTCAAAGATAATAATTGGAAGAAATATATACATTTAAAGACTTGCATGTAAAAACCTAATAACAGGAAAGAGTTAACAAAATATTTCACTGTTTTTATAGCAAGATTACACTAGGTACACCTAAGGAGAACATATCAATATTGACTGATGAATAGACATTTTGTTTAAGAATTTAAATATTTTGACAAAAATAATAGTGACTCCTCTTAATTGTCTTGTGCCCACTGTACATGGAGAATCTGTAAATATTGTTTCAGATTATGATGTTGAATGAGGTCACCGGTTTTAACCACATACCAAAAACGTCCTTTTACCCACTACTCTATAATTAATATAATTACTGGAAAGAGCTATTAAGTACATGCCTTATGTTTGTGAACTGGTGTTGAATAATAAATGCAATATTTTAAAAGAATTAACCATTGACTATAAAATAAAATTTAAACTGTTACAGACAGCACAGTAACTTTAGTCGGTATAAATTTATTTCTTATACGACTTTTTTGAAAGTACCAAAAAATGTTATTTTCATCCCCGAAGTACAAAAAATGTTATTTTCATCCCCAGAATACAAAAAATGTTATTTTCATCCTCGGAATGCAAAAAATATCATTTTTATCTCCTAAGTACAAAAAAAAATGTTATTTTATCCCTGAAGTACAAAAAAAATGTTATTTTATAACCAGAAGTAGAAAAAAAAAATGTTATTTTATACCCAGAAGTACAACAAAAAAAAATGTTATTTTTAACTCAGAATTACAAAATCATGGTAAATTTTCAAATAAATTTAAAAGTGAATTCATTTCCAAAGAAATACACTTCATATTTTTTTCTGTATGGGAATCAAACCCAAAAATTTATCAACTTTCTCCTGAATTAGTATATTTCGATATTCACTTTCACAAAGATATTTTGTTACAGTCCTGAAATTAACAGGTAGAAAAAAAGCCTGCTGACTTAACTGAATATTTTCTGAAAATGAAAGATGAGTTTCCTCCTCAAGAGTCTGTATGGTAAAGATTGAGACTATTCTAATGTATTAATTTTTAATCTGTCCTTAAGCATGCATGAGCTTGAAGGCACTTTCCTTTGCTAAACCCTTCTCTCAGTGGGTTCTGCTGGACTAAAAAAGTCACAAGATCAGAGAATGTGCATATAATTCTACTGATAACACTGATTTCAATATACAACCATTTTCAAAACGATATTTTGATGTTAGATTTATGAAGAATCCAGAAAATAAATTCAGAAACTGTTAAAGGGTTCTTTTATTTTTCATTCTTCATAAAGTATTTATTAAATTTTTATCTGAAGAAGTTGGAGCTTTAAAAAAATGTCATCCAAAAATAATTCTGTGTCTAATGCTCTAATGGTAGGATTACTAGTTCTTTCTTTCTTGTACCAAATATAAATACCATCTTCAAGTTATACCAGTGAGAAATTTCAACTAATAAAATAAGTGTTTCAGTTTGTTTTTTTTTGTCTGAAATTTTGGTATGATAAGTTATAACTGTTTACATGCAGACTATTATCCCCATCTTTGTTATTGTTATCACAATGTTTTGGCTGCTATTCTCTCCAGCACATTAACCTTCCATATTAACGGTATCTTTAGCACTTTGTACAAATCTGGATAATCTTCTGAACTGAACCCTTTATTAAATCTACAGAGATAGACTGCTCTCATTACTATGTCTAGAAATATCTCATTTAGTTTTTATTTAGTACATTTCACATATTTTTACATGGAGTCAAAGTCTGTATGACCAGTTTACTTCTTTATGGTAACTATACATTTTTTTGTTATACTTTCCTGTGGTTTGATTTTAATTTGTCCATTTTTATCACATTTATTTTGTCCTGTGTATGATTGATAAACTTCTGGGTAAGACGATAAGCGACGTCTAACAGCAAGGCCTCTGAACCACCTCTTAATTGCTGGTGTTCCCAGGTCCACCCTGACCTGGGGTTGTAGCACCTGTTAGGGTCCCAGCTATAGACAAATAGTTAACACCTAAACTTGTGAAAAATAGGTTTTAATACCAAAAATACTTTTTGATAAAAAAAAAATTATTACCAGCAATAATTTTTGAAGGAAAAATTATTATCAGCAATACTTTAAAAACAAAGAAAGTACCAGCCATACAAACAGCTATACATTCTTTGAAAAAAATATTACCAGCAATAGAAATTTTGTCGGCATTAAATAACCCAATTTTGTATCCACAGTAAAGTATTTAAGTGTACCAATTCAAATAAACTTTCCACTATTACTTTTTTTATGTTTAAAACATGGAACAAAATATTCATGCAATGGAGAATATTATTTGAAAAATAATAATTGCTCTTTATCAAATAAGTACTGTTGAGTGGGGGTGAACAGAGAGAAATAATCACAAACTTGAACCTTCATACTCCCAAAAATATGAAGTGTCAAAAGCACAGTTTTTAAATTGACATTGCTATTATTTTAACTACCAATGTTTATTCTTTTAAAAAGTGATGATTAGAATTGTAATAACACCCAAATATACAGAAAATGAATTTATACATTTGCTTAGTTCTTGAGAATTGATGACAAATATAATAAACACTATTTATTTATTATATTGTTTATTGGAATGGTTGGCAAAATATCAGCTAATTGTAAATTGATTAAAACTTTGATAAAATGGTAAATAGGGATTTTCTTATAGTTGCTTCACATATTTTGATAATTTAGCAAATGTTTATAAATTCATGAATAAAAAAAATTGTTTGCATATTTATTTCTTTATAAATTGGTAAATGATAAATATTGTATTGCTTAGTTTTAAATTGTATTCGTTTTTAGAATAAATAATAGTAAATATAAAATTATTAAATTAATTAAAAAGAAAAATAATAAGTAAATATAAACTTTTAAAATTATTAAAAAGAATAAATAAGTAAATATATAATTATTCTTGCAGATAAATAATCTAATAGTGTTTTAATGTTTTTATAAATTCTCAAGAACAAAAATAATGTATAAATTCACTTTCATCATATGTTTAGGTTTTATTACAGTTTTAATCATCACTTCTTAAACAACAAATATGTCTGAGAATGGAATGTAGTTAAAATAATAGTGGTGTCAAGGGCAAACTGTTCTTTTGACACTGCATTTATTTTACAGGCACAAAGGTCCAACTTTGCTGAAATAATTATACCAGCATTTATATTTGGTACATAAGAACACTAAACACTCCCGTTTCATGCATTAAGCAGAATTAAATATATATTATAAATTATGATTAAAAATCAGTGTTAAATATTTCTAAAAACTGATAGATAAATACAAATAACTAGGTTTTTTCTAAATATTCTTTGCTGGATTATATGACAAATTCTAATAATATTTAAAAAAAAAAAAAACAAAAAAAAACTATATTTGATGTATTTTGAAAATATAGGAATTAAATTAATAAGGATAATTTTATTTGTTTTAATTCCTTTAGTATTTTCAAGTTTGCACAAAAAAAATAATTGCTGAAGAGAGTCCCCCACCCACAAAAATCAATTATCATGAATTGAATAACATTATCTTTTTTTTTATTTTAGCCTTTTTGCTGCTGTTCCAATTTTTTTTATATTTGTTATTTTTTTCACTATCTTTTTTGGTGGGTGTTGTTTTTTTTTGTTTTTTTTTTCAGCCGCCACACAACTTTTGTTATTGTTATCATTTTGTTTTTTGACAAACAAGCATGATTGATAGGCTACAGGTTAAGGTTCAATCACCTAACCACTTCAACTTCTTGCCTGGATACATTTCCATGCTTATTCAATATCCTTACACTTCCTAGGATATAAAAACAAAACATGGTAACGTTTCTTCTCAACAAAATGAAATAAGATATTTCAATGGTTTCAAGAACTGAACATTTCCCTGATTCTTCAGTTTTGCAGTTACATTGAATTCCCATGAAGACAAATATTTTTTGGTCAAGTTAGGTTTCATTTAATATTATCTGCATACCAGTGGAGATTTATGATAAGATTAATAGTGAAACACCGAGTGAATAATTACAATAACAGCAAACTATCATTAAAGCCTGATTATCAATTTTGGATCAAGAAATGTTCTGAAACCATGAAACAGAAATCCTCACTAAACATGACTGCTTCAAAGCTGTTCACTCGCAGAACAATGCCAACTATATAGTATAAAATGTGTTACAACAATCCTTTCTATTTATATTTTTTTTAACATCACTTGATTGAGAATTCCAAGTTTTATAAACAAACTAATAAAATGTAACTAAAAAATATTTCGCTAGAAGCAAAGCCAGATTAATCATTAATCAAAATAAGCACGTGAAGAAAAGGGGGACTCTATGGTGGGAGTGGGGAGGTCTGATGGTATAACGTCTTGTCATGACGAGATCATATTTGCAATAATAAAACTTAATAGGCTAGTGTAAAACCATATAAAAACTCATGAAAAATATTTAACTTATTTTTTCTATGGGTTTTAAATGCAAAATGCATGTTGTTTTTTGTCTTTTTAAATATTTCTTAAAGGACATTTAGGCATGCACATAGCATAGTGGTTATTTGCATGCAAAGTGGAATCTTGTATACTGTGTTCAAAATTCTGGGTAATTTTTTTTGCATTGACTTTCAAACAAATACTCTTGGAAAATGCATCTCTTCTGCCCAGAGCTATGAGTTACATGGTAAAGCAGACTGGGCTCTCTTGCCTTGGTTGGCAACCAGTCTAGAAGGTGATTTTCTAAGCGTAGTCTTAGATGAGGCACAAGGCCAAAAATATGGATCACTCACTACTCAGTCATAATTGATCTAGTGAGACCAGCTTGCTCACCTTTATGTCACATCAATGTGCCTAAACCAGTCTAGAAAGAAAACTACTGAATTCAGAACCAGTTGGGCTGGCAACTGTAATCCTGTAAAATGTAGTACAGACTGGGCCCTCTAGCCTTGGTTATCACCCAGTCTAGGAGGACAACTCTGAATTCAAAGTTGGGCATGTGGCTGGCCCCAGCTGTAAAATTGTACTTCCTACAGAAACTACAGCAGCAACACCTAGCCTGGTAAGGCCTTGGCCCTACATTTCATGAGGGAATCTGGTAGCACAATGGAGAAGAGAAGTAAAAGATAAGTTGTCCAGTGAAAAGCATTTTTTATACATATTTAAGAACATTCCTGAACAGCCAAAATTGTCTAAGCTTATTTCTTGGCCCCTTGGCTTTCACTCAGCTCATCCAGTATTCACACTTCTTCTTTATGTACTGTCCCCCCCCCAGGACATAGGCGGTCATAGCTCTCCACAATTTCCTGTTCCTTGTAGCTTTTAATAAATTTTGTGCTTCTGTTATTTCTCCTAAACTTTTCTTCTGTCTCTCTTGCCTGAAATCTGTCCTGTGAGTATCACATTTTCCAAGCCCTCCTTCATCATTATGTGCCCTAGAAACCTCAACTGTCTCTTTCTGATGTTAAGTATAAGTTTGTTTTTTTTTCTATTTTCTCTAAAATGTTCTCATCGCTCACATGTTCTGTCCATGGTATCTTCAGCATCCTTCTGTAGAACCACATTTCTGTTGCTTCAAGTTTCTTCATCTTTGAGGAGATTTCCAGCACTCCCTGCCATATTAGAGCACAGATACCACATTCTAAATATGTTCCATGAAGGTTAAGCTTTCAAAGCCTTCTTTCCTGATTATGTGTCTAAGAAATACACATAATTTAACATCTGGTATGATGTAAGGATGTACAGATAGCATAAGTTATTAGTGTGGAAAGTGGAGAATTGTCTCGTGGTACAGCACTTTCATGACAGTAAACCTAGCAATTGATTTGATATAATCAATCCATTTCATGTCAGTGTAAAAGGTGGGCCCATGAAGAAGCAAAGTGTTGCTCTCCTGTAACTTAGCATCAGTCAGGAAAAGGTTTTCTGTGGTGATTAAATGAAAGCTGTTTTGTTTAGGAAGCATTAAAAATCACATGCCATTCCTTGCTCCAGTTAATCACTGATTGGAGGTCCATTTTGAGAACAGTTGCCAGTTTTTAAAAAATAAAAAGAGGTGTAAGACAAGGATGTATCTTCTCACTGGAAGCAATCCTGATATAATTAGAAGTCCTACCAGGATTCATTATTGGTGACCATAATCTTAACAACATAAGATATGCAGATGACACTGTGTTATAGCATAGTTAGAAAGAAAACTACAAGGACTCCTATAGAAAGTAGTGAAGGAAAGCAAGAAAAAAGGACTAACCATCAATTGCAAAAAGATAGAATGCATGGTTGTTACCAAAAGGAACAGCCCAAAAAGCAAATTATAAAATGGAGATACCAAAATCTAACAAATATAACAAATATCCAGGAAGTGTTTTAACAGAGGGCAGAAAGTGCTACACTGAAATTGGAAGGCATATTGTGAAATATAGCTTTCAAAAGCTAAGCAAAGTATTAAGAAACAGGAAATTTTAATTAGAAACAAAGAAAAGAATACTGAACTGTTACAGGATATCAGTCCTCCTATATGGCAGTGAATACTGGACAATCTCCTCACAGATGAAGAAGAGACTTGAAGCAGTAGAAATGTTCTACAGAAGGATGCTGAGAGTACCATGAATGATGAAGTTTTAGAGAAAATAAAAATGAAAAGGATACTTATAATTAACATCAAAAACAGTTGAAATTTCTAGGGCACATAATGCAGAAAGAGGGCTTGGAAAATTTGATGCTCACAGGACATACTGAAGGCAAGCGTGCCAAAGAAAAACAATGCATAACCTGCCTAGTGAGCTTGAGTAATGGATGGCAGAACAATGTTTAGGAGAGATAACACAAAGAAAATTGAAGAAGATCTCCAAAGCACAGGAAATTGTGGAAAGTTAAGGGACATGGAGCATAGAAGGTGTCCTGGTATGATGGTAGACTACATCCAGCAGCAAGGCCTCTGATTGGAAGACTGAAGTTTTTGAGGAGCGTGTAACCTCTTAATTGCTGTTGTTCCCAGGTCCAGCTTCAATAAAAGTTCTTTTGACACATTTTGTTCTGGAGGTTACATGTCGCCCGCTGTGCAGTTTTTTTTTTTTTTTAAAGGCAGTGGCCTCACTTGTCATTAATCATTTTTTTTATTTCTTTCCCATCTCTCTCCGCTTTCTGCCAGTCCTGGGTATGACGATAAATTACATCCGGCAGCAAGGCCACTGATTGGGGGTTTTGAGCAGCATGAAACCACCTCTTATTTGCTCTTGTTATCAAGTCCACCCTAACACGTGGTGGTAGCACCTGTTAGGGTTCCTGCTGTAGGCAAATAGCAAACCCCAAACAAAAACAAAATATGATGAAAGTATAAAAATTCATTTTTATAGTAAAAATACCAGCAATGCATTTTTATATAAAAAAAAAAAATTACCAACAACACCTATTGATAGTAGAATTACCAAAGATATATTTATCTGTAGTTGAAAGCATACAATCATGTTCAAAATATTTAGATTTTGGTATTAAATAACCCATAGAGGTGTTGATATGCCACTAAACAGAATCAACTAATTAACTAATTCTTCTTTGCCTGTTCTCCGTTAATTGTTAAGAGAACAATCTGTTACCTGTTAAGAGTTTCCACCAATCTCAATACACACTTGCCTTATTTCTCTATATGATGAAGTTCATATATAAATTAGCCATAGGAATGATTACTTGTGAATTTAGCTGGCCCATTCATGGTTATTGTAGACACTGATTTGACGTGAACTGCAGAGTGTGTTATAAAGTCATCTTCTGTTACAACCACAATTGAGCAAATTCACTTGAATAATTTGCTTTTGATATTTGTAAGTGACAATGTTCCATTCGGGAAAAGTCTAAGCTTATTTTAAACTTAACTATATTTATTGCTCTATATTCCTCATCCTCAAATGGGCAAACTGTTCACACATTCAGAGATGCAAAAATGATGAATATCTGTGGAAAAGGACACTTGAAATTAAAGTCAACAGATTTTTTTTCTTGTTTAGCATTAACCAAATCTGTTTAATTTATTGGTACCTATTTTTTCTTAATTGGTATCACCCCAAGCAAGGCAGCACAGCCACTAGTATGCAAGGAGTTATAGGGTGTGAAAGAATTAGGAACAGAAACATTAGTAATGAGGAGAAAGAAAAAAGAGTAATCACATGGAAAGTAGATAGTGATTGACATTGCATTTAAATTTTTGCAAATTAAAGTTGGTTGAGGGAGTTCCACAAGTGAGAAGTGTGAGATAAGAAACTCTTAGCATAAAATTTACAGCTACATCTAGCCAGCTCAACTGTAAATTGATAGGATCTTGCTGCTAGTCTAGTATTGTGCTTAAATTCATAGTCTAGGTACCATGACAAAGAGCTCATCTGAAAAATTATGAAATTATTTATAAAAAAGCCACAGAGAGGCAACCTTATGGTAGTAGGAAAGTGACTGAAGCAGAGTTATCTGATCAGGACCAATAATATTGCTGATTCCCTTTTGGATCTTATTAAGCTCCAAGAAAATAGCCGGGGCACCAGACCATATATGGCAGCAATATTCTAAGCATGGGTGAATGGTAGACTTAGGGATATGCAAGATAGATTCCAGTGATCTGACTTTAATGTTTTTGTGATAAAGCCTAAAGTTCCTGTGGTTTCTGGAACACATGAAGTGCCTGGAGTGTTGGTTTCTCCTGATTCTGCCATTGTTTTTCTCCAAGTGGCACCACTGTTCTTGAACTTTACAGGTCAAATTGTCGCTGTCAATTATCTTCTTGGTGTGAGGATTCTTTCTGTGGGTGCTATTAGTTAATAATTAGAGGTGTTGCATTAAAAACTGACTTGTTAACTTCTCCCAGATAATGAACTGCAGATCATGATAATACAAATACTCTATGTTTCCAGAAGATGCAACACATTCTAACTAAGCAGTCATTCTCAGGTGCTGCTGCTGTTCTTTTATGTGAAGTGTCTCTTCAGGATGTGGATTATCATGGTTCTCCACAGTTTCCCATCTTTTGTAGTCCTAAGTAATGTTCATCTCTTTGCTATCTCCAAGTCCCTATTCTGCTACCAAGCTCATCAGGTAGGTTATTTGCTGTTTCCCTCTGGCCCTAAATATGTCTCATAATTGTCAAATTCTCCAAGCCCTTCTTCCTCAGTATGTGTTCTAGAAATTTCAACTGCTTCATTCTGATTCTAAGGACAGGTTTCCTTTTTGCTCCAATTTTTCTTAAAGCTTTCTCATTGCTCACATGTTCCATCCATGCTATTCTCAACATTTTTTGATAAAATCACATCTCTCTTGCTTCAAGTATCCACTTCATCTTTGAAGAAATTGTCCAGCATTCACTGCCTTTCAGAGGATTTATATGACATAGCACTTCAGCACTCTTTGTTCCTTACAAAAATTTCCTGTTCCTTAATATATAGGTTAATTTTTGGAAGGCATCTTTTGCTGTACCAATGTACCTTTGGATTTCTGTGTCACATCTTCTCTTATCTGTTAAAACCCTTTCCAGACATGATTCTGACATCTCTAATCAGGACCAGTGCAAGGTTCTCATTCCCCTCTGAATCTATCATATACTATATCTCAATTTTCATAAGGTAGTATTCAAAAACACAATTTTTAATGTAACCTAATTATGCATAATAATGAACTATGTGCAATATAGCTGAACAATTCAACTAGAAAAAAATGAAAATAAATACAATGTATCTAAATATAAATTAGAGACATGTCATAATAGATCATTACATCTTAAATACATCAATGTTTTGCAGCAATTTTTATCTTGAGATTTTTCTTGTTAAGAAGTTGCATAATTTTAACACATTCAACATTATGGATAAAAAATAGTGAATTTTATCTAGTGTTTTTTTCAGGCTTAGTATGAGCAAAACAAATTCATGGATTTGGACAAAAAAAGACTCCACAATAATGTCAAAATACTTAACATCAGGAAGAGGCAGCTGAAGTTTCTGGGACACATAATGAGGAAGGAGTGCCTGGAGAATCTGATACTCACGGGTCGAATAGAGGGAAAGACAGATAAGGGAAAACAATGCATGACATACCTAGTGGGCTTAAGCAAGTGGTTAACAGAACATGGTCTGGGGGAGGTGGCAGGGGGAAGAAAACTGTTGAGAGAAGCAAAGGGATAGAGGGAGGTGGAGAGCCATGATCACCTATATCCTGAAAGGACATGGCACACAAAAAGAAAGAAGTATATGGCCTACCACAATATAATACAACACCCTTTCATCCAGCATCCTTGGGACCAGGCAACTGCTGAACAGCAGAAAATGCCAGATGACAGAAATCACCTCTAAAAAGCTTACGTAAATATAGCCTTGCCTGTTCATTCCAGATATATATTGCTGCATTATCAAAAGTGCAACAAAGCTTAAAACAGGAAATAAAACAATTATTAATGCTTCCAAACAAGGTTTCTATTGTTTCATGCAATGTAAAGGCTAAAAAGAAAGCCTAAAATCAAAAAATAATACATAGTTACTACTGTATGCAGTATATTTAAGAAATAAGCAAAACTGTATCACCAAAACACTCCGCTGTTGTTGGCTGAGATTTTTCTTATTAAAAACTTTAATAATTTTAATACATTCAACATTATGAATAAAAAAATAGTGAATTTTATATGGTGTTTTTTTGACACTCAGTATGAGCAAAACAAATTCATGGATTTAAAAAAAAAAAAAAAAAAGAACCTAGAATGACATCAAAATCCACAAAGATTTTTCATCTTTTAATAATCATTTGTGCTTAGTTTAATTTGTAATGTATATCAATGTAAGTAGAAAAAATCAAATGTTAAGACAGCTCCTTCCTTCAGTCTGGAGTGCTCAGGGGTAGTATGCAACAGCCATGTCTCTAATTCATCACTCACATCTTGAGGTGTCTCTCTTGCTAAGAGCTATGCATTCTGTATTCTTATAATTGATGTTATATATGTATATATAAAAGAATTTGAATCTGTTTTATGTTGGTGTTGCAAACTTTAATAAGGGCCTGGAAAGATTGTCTCGCATTAATCTTTCTCTTGTTGGAATGTGTCTTGATCCTAGACTGGTGATACTGTAGTCAGCAATACATATAATGTTACCATAAAAATCATGTTTATAAAAAAAAAAGAAAAAAAGAAAAGAGAATCAGCATTTTTATAAGACAAGCCCTGACAACAGTATATTTTAATTTCCAGTAGAAATTTTAAAGTTTTCATGTGATTTATAATTTAAAGAGATGAACAACATGACAACAAAAATCACCTACAGGCACTCATGCCACAGATTCTTCAAAAGTTATTTGCCTTCCTACAGTCACGTGTGTGCGCACACACATACACGCACACACACACACACACACACACACACACACACACACACACTCTCTCTCTCTCCCACTCTTGTACTCTCTGGATTCATGATTCACTATAATAATAAGGATAGTAAATAATTCATTTGAATTCCTGAAGGTCAATTGTTGTTAAGTGGGAGAGCAGGGTGGTGGCAGAAGCAGAAAAACTATTATTAAATGGGTTTTTAATGGATTTTATACCACAAAAATATCTTGAAAATGATTTCAGGATTTTTTGAAATAATATAAAGACATCACATCTGAAAAGTGGATCTTAAATTTTTTTTTGTAACAAAATGTAAAATTGTATATATTCCTATATTCACATATATTATAATTGCATCTGCAAATAAATTGTCTACATAAGAATAAAATATAAAAAAATAAAAAGCAAATTTCTTAACAAAATACAAAAATTACAGATACTTATTTCTAATATTCAAATAAATAAATTATAACCACACTTCTAATCAAATTTTCTATATATTTCCCTGACTTTTTGAAAAAGATAGTTGACTGGTTTACCATTGCCGCCATCACAGTTTTGAATTCAGGATAATCCTTCTCCAACACTGGCTGCCCACCAAATCTAGAGAACCCAGACTATTTAACCTATAGTTGTGAGGAGAAAAGGTGGAATGGTGTCTTTC
>CAWVQA010000809.1:7500-57500 GCA_963932145.1 Acanthosepion lycidas
ATATGTGTGTGTGTGCGTGTGTATGGACACTGATGCCAACACCGAGTGGCAACAGTCTGTTTAATACTTCAATGTAATCATCTGGACATTTAATCTTCAGGCCACTGAAGATTGCATTTCAACATGAAACAGACTGTCGCCACTCGGTCTTGGCATCAATGCCCACACTTCTTATATTTACATACGCGTTATCGTGAATATTGAGCACTTTAACCTAAAAATATAGCATTCCTTAAAACTATATACATATATATATATATATATATATATATATATATATATATATATATACACCTAAGTATAGGATTGGGGTATATGGAATAAATTCTAATAACCGAAAATACTATTCTTAAAAGAGTGCTCAATACAGAATAGAGCAAATATAATTTATTCAATGATTATAACATGAATATGTTATAAAATCACTATAAAAACCCATTCAACACCATCACTTGATAAGACACCAGAAGTCTTGAAACAAAATGGCTATTTTTGTTGTGATTTTATAACATATATATATATTTTTTTGAATTATATATATATATATATATATATATATATATATATATATATATAGATAGATAGATAGATAGATAGATAGATAGATAGATAGAGATATTTTTTTAAACTACAATTCTCCATGATTTTCCTCAAACAATCATATCTGCTCTAAATATATCTAAATGTAAACAAATGACGTCACACACTACGAAATGGAGAAAGTCCGACAATTTTTTTTAATATATTTTATTGTTATATGTTATTTATCTAGACACAAATATTTAAGTAAATACTCTGTTCATTATAAACAGTATTGACAACATTTACTGGCCTGAATGTCCAAGAAATTTCATAGAAAATATGCATCCTCTGACAGGAATTGAACCTGTATCCTACACAGAACCATCAAGTATAGCCTGATGTGCTATACCAGTTTAGCTACAAAGGAAGTGTCTGATTAGCAAGGTCAAATTCTTGGACATTCAGGCTGGTAAATGTTGTTAATACTATTTATTATAAACAGAGTATTATACACATATATATATATATATATATATATATATATATATATATACAGAGAGAGAGAGAGAGATAAAAGGGATGGAGATGAAAGAAAGAATGATACAAACTTGTCAGCACATTATCAAGTAACAAACAAAAGATTGAAAATGGGGAAAAGAAGGCATCAACATTTTTATTGTGTGAGTAAAAGAATGATAATAAAGAGGATGCAGTTGAAAATATTTATGCATTCCTCATTTATTGTTAGCATAATATTTCTAAGATAAAATACATGGATGGGAAGTGAAGAATGAAAAGGGATAATGGAGAGAATAAGAAGATACAGATGAATGGTAAGAGAAGAACAAAGACATGCGATAATAAGGATACTCGCAGGTGTAAATACCTGTGTAATTATTTTATACTCAGAAGATTGTAAACTTTATAAACATCTGACTTGGAACACAGGTGAAACACTATATTCTTCTACTTATTTCTCTCAATTTGACCTTGTGCCCTGCTCAGTCAAATAAAGACGTCACAGCAAAGTAGTCTTCCGACAATTACTATTATAGTGAGTTCAATCCTCATTGAAAGTCTCACATTTGTGGCCTCATCTCAGACTTAAATTAGGAAATATTAATCACCCTAAGTTGTTAATTATATTGACCAAATTGAAAACTCTTCAAGATCGACAGAAAATGTCACTTTTGATTAATTGACCTACAATAAGTTATAACAAATTTAGTATTGAAGATAAAGAAATAGTACATCAAATACACTGTATTAGGGATAGTTTTGTGCCAAACCACAAAATGCTACAAAACCAAAATATTAAATAGCCTTGTCATATCTCGATTCTCATAATGGATATCATGCATGGCACCAAACACTTTTGGAATTGTCTAAACAGTCAATTATATACAACTGTATTCTCAGGTGCATGAATAAAAATGGCTTTGAGGAAAAGAATCCTGTGGGTGTTTGCACTATTAGAACTATTCCTCATCAGATCTTGTGAATTGTTGCTACAGAATCACAAACAATGTTATCAAATCACAAAGACTACATCATGTGAGGACTTTCAACAGTAGCAACAAATAAAATGTAAGTTGCGTATAACTAGAAGAGAAAATGATAATCAAGACAGTGATGTTCCACACAACTTCAAACAAAAGGTTAGGAAAGAAACCTCCATCAATACTAGAAAGAGCAATAATAGTGAACTTGCTGAACCTATCTTTTTGAAAAATTGTTTTAAAATATTTCATGAATTTCAACTGAAAATAGTACTGGCTGATCAGGCACTGAATACCAAATGTTTCCTTATAAGGGAATTGTTAATCTCGTCATTACCAATATCATTAGACTGGATACTCTTGAATTATTTAAATTTTAATAACCAAATTTTTTGATTTCAAAAGTATAAAAATTATTGTACTAAATTATAATTTTTGAAATATGTTTGAATCCAATAAATTTAACTTTGTGATCTCATAGCAACTTCTATCACAATGTTACAGCTGTAAGCAACCATGGCTACTTGTTAGCATATCATAAAAAAGTAATAAAAAGCATAAAAAATAGTAAAAAATCTTAAATTGTTCTAAAAACACATGTCAGACATCAGACGTAAGTTTCTGGGTGGCAAGAACCTCTATTTGGCAACGAAGAAAAAAGAAAATTGGAAAAAAGGAATGGAAAAAATAACAAAGAATATACAAATGTTCAGCCAATGAAAAATTTCATGATATTCCCCAAACAATGATTTCTAACCATTATTGATAACTCTCAGGTTTCAAGCAGTCACTTTTCTTTCTTTTTTTTTCTTCTTCCCAGCATGCATCTTGCTATCTGCTCAGTCTCTTATAAAAAGCAATTTTTGTCAATTTTTCTTGTTCTTTTCTCCTTTTCATTTTATTTTATTTGCAAAAATCAACAGCAACAAAGAAAACAAACCAGAATTTTTTATTCGTTTTCCTCTCTCACATTGTTCCTCTTTCTTGGTAAAAGACCTCTTTTCACAATGGCTTCCTTATAAGACTTGCTGTCTACCACACTTAGAGAATCTCTATTGTTAACAAAATATTTAAGAATGTTTGATCCCTTTATTTAGTCTTGGTCACTAAGTTCTTTTACCCCCCAACCAACCCACAGAACCCTCATAACATGGCTTCTTTTTCTCTGGAGTGATTCAGATTAAAATTCTGTCATCCTTTGTTCAGTTAAAAAAAATCAAACATTTACATCCAGTTATTTACAGTTATTTCAAAATATTGAGAGGGGAAAATGCTACAATAAAAATTTGACTCAAACTTCTGTCTCTGACTTAATTCCCAATATTCCATACTTTCAGATAATGAAAATCAATTTTAAGGAGAAAAAATATTTTAAGTACCATGTCCCTTTAGGATATGAGTAATCATGGCTCTCCACAACTTTCTGTCCTCCATAGATTTAAGTAATATTTATCCCCTTTCTGTCCTTCCCAGTCTCTGTTCTATAATCCGTTTATGCAAACTTGCTCAGTAGATTACTCACTGTTTCCCTCTGCTCCTTCAGTATGTCCTATGAGTGTCAACTTCTCCAAACTCTCTTTCTTCATTATGTGTCCCAAAAGTTTGAACTGTCTCTTTCGGATTTTAATTATAAGTGTCCTTTTTGTTTCCATTTTCCTTAAAACTTCATTTTTGTTCACATGCTCCGTCATTCTCAGTCTCCTTCTGTAGAGCCATATCTCTGTAGCCTCTTTATTTGTGAGGAAATTGTCCAGTATTCATGTTATGTAGCAGTTCAGCACTCTTTTCTTTTTTTTCTAATGAAATGTACCTTCATATTTTTGTCAGTGAAACATATATTTGAAATCTTGAAACTTACAAATTCATAGAACTAACAGTAAACAGATTGAATAAAACTGGTTTACTCTAAAAAATCAAAATGTAGTAACAGTTTTCATTTCAGTAACAAAAGAATATAAATTAATGTAGACTCCTTAGGTACATTAACAGGAATCATGTCCTAATAAAATATTTCTTATGATACCTAGATTAAAAAATTCAGTTATGTTGGTGAAATTATTGTTTCATACAATTTTCAAATCAAGCTTTATTAAATAAATAAATTTATTAAATTATTATTTAATAATTTTTAAAAGCAAACTTTGATTCTACCTTCTTAAATCAGAACTTTGGTAAAATCACACTTTTAAAAATAAATCTTTTCTGACACATTACTTAAGTTTTGTCATCCAAGACAAATATATAATTCAAAATGTATAGAAAAAGAAATAATTCAATGAAAAACATTGTTAATAATTAAAGAAGGAATAGATAATTAATTACACAAAATTGTTATCTCACTCCTGTTTGGAAAAAATTTAGCTTTAATAGTTTAAATTTTCAAAACATTATCTGAAATTCTGTGATAAAGTATTATTTTTGCATGAATTATTTAAAGTAATATTCTCATCAATGTTATTTTGATCTGCTTTTTCTTCAACATTTCAACTGTTCTTGTTCTATCGACACCAAATTCTAGCATTCTTTTATCCAAAAATCTTAAGATAATTTCCCCTTTAGTTGCTTCCTCTATTTTGTCTTTTTTAAAAAATGATATTCAAGGGCCACCCAAGGTAGAGGGTTACAGAGTAAGAGGCTGAGTTTATGGGGATGTGTGAAGAAGATAATGGTTAACCCTAAACTTTAACAGGTTAAGATTGTAGTGATAAGAGAAGCATCCTCTTGAAAGGTGGTTCCACAAAGCAGAGGTTCATGGGAAGAAACTGCTTAAGTGGAACTTACATCTCACCAATGAAATATGAAGGGAATGAGGTGGTGGGGGGGTTGCTACAATGTGCGTGACATGGCGGGTCTTAGCCAGGAAGGAACACTTTCCATGGAAATAGCGATAGAGCAGTAAGAGTGGCAAATATTTCATCCCCGCCCCACAAGGATGCAGAAACACTTTTGGACTCTATTGAGACAGGCAAGTGAAGACTGGACAGCTCCAGTCCATATTTGGCAGCAGTACTTCATTTCTGATCTGATCTGTCTCTTGTAAAGGTAGAGGATAGCAAGAGGAGTCAAGCACTTACTGGTGTGGTACAGAGAGCCGATCATTATCTTTGTGAAAAATCATATGTATGAGTTCCACTTGAGGTCTGGTTTGAGCTTAAATCCAGATAGGTGCTCAAAGCACAGGGCCTCCTTCAGAAAAAACTCATTTATCCTGATAAGTGAAAATTCAGGGTTCACTTGGAGATAATGTTATAGATAATGTAATAGCTACTGGTGCCGAAAATTAATTTGGTGTTCAGAGTTCAATTCTCATTTCATTCTATTTTTGATAATCTATGCTCACTCCCCTAGCTATGGGTTACATAAAAGAGCATACTGGGATCTCATGCCCTGGGGTTGTAACAAATCTAGGAGAAAGAAATTCTGAAATCAAAACCATCCCAAGGAGGGATAGTCTCCATCAGGTTATCTTACCCAAGACACACTACTGCTGTTATGGCAGTATTACATGTACTCTTATGACCTTAAATGTGTAGGGATAAAAAGGACAATTACCACCCTTTGGTCAAGAAGAATTCACAAGAGTCATGTGATGGATGAGTGATGTCAATTTATATAATGATGAACCCCAGTTGCTATGTAGACAGCATAGAAGCAAGACATGATTGTCCACAGCAATTATGAGCGCAGAAGAAACCACATGGTCTCACCAGGTACATAAAGGACACCAAAGGCCTGCCAGTTTTTCCTTTGGGAAATGTTACAAATAAGACCTATTGCTTTTTGCCCCTTTCATACTTCTTGTATTTCTATATTATAATTATCAGTGTGTACAAAATTAGTGACAAGTATCAATATATTTGTATATAATTTTTTGTATGACATTGCAGTATATAAAATCTCTTTGAGAACCATGCATGTTTGTTGTTCCTGTTTTTTAGATATTCAGTTCCATCCATGAAGTTATTAGTATATCAGACATATCCTAATCATTTCCCCCTAAGCAAGACGGTAATGCCACTAAGACACAAGGGGTTACTTGGAGTGAAAGAGAATGACAAGACTTTAGTGAGGAGAAAGGACAGTAAAAGAACAGAATTCAGGAAGACAGAAGATTGTGAGTGATGATGCATTTAAATTTTTAAAGATTGTAGGTAGCAAGAAGGCAAGAAAGGAGAACAGAGTTCCAGAAGTGAGAAGTGCTAGAAAAGAAACTATTAAAATAAAACTTACAGTTACATCTAGTGAATTCAACAGAAAAATGATGAGACCTAATTGCCAATTTAGTAATATACTTCAATTCATATGGTCAAGGTACCAAGAAGGAGAGCTCATTAGAACAACTGACATGAACATATTTATAGAAAAGACAGAAGGAAGCCACACCACGATAGTGGGAAAGTGACCAAAGTTAAGATACCAGATCAGGATCAATAACATTACAAACTGTTCTTTGGATTTTGTCAAAAAGTCTTGAGATAAATAGCAGGAGCGCCAGACCAGACACATCAGCAATATGGGCAAATTATAGATTTATAAAAGTGCAAGAGGAAAAGTTGTATAGCACAACACAGTGAACCAAAATTTCCTGTGTGCAGTCCTAGTAGTGTCAGTGGAAAACATGTGGTCAAGAACGCATAATGAGTTGCACTCTTGGAGGTTCGCATCAGCCATAATGACAGAAGGCTGGAAATATTCTCTTTTTGCATAACACTCCAATAATTAGGTTACAGGACTCATAACACAATGTCATATTTTGATCCATGCTTTATCTAGCTTGCTTTAAAAATACACCACCTTTTATTAAACTCCAAAATGTTTGAAGAAAAAAACACTTTTTCTTCAGCAAAAAAGCCAGTTTTAGGAACAGAGATTAATTTTGCATGCAGAATTTTTTTTAAATAAGAATTATTTGTCACAAATGTATATTTGGTGAATCTGCCAATTTAGAGATTAATTTAGAAAGTAAATATTTCTCTCTCTTAGGATATCAAAATATACAGAAGCACCCAGGAGGTGCATTGTGATAACGAAAGTTGTCTTTCAAAAGCTAAGAAAATATTAAGAAACAGGAAAATTTTATTAGAAACAAAGAAAAGAGTACTGAACTGTTACTTGATATCACTCCTCTAATATGGCAGTGAATGAAGAGTGAAGAAGAGACTTGAGGCAACAGAAATGTGGTTCTACAGAAAGATACTGAGAATACCTTGGACCAAGCATGTGAGCAACTACAAAGTTTTAGGGAAAATGGAAACAAAAAGGAAACTTATACTTAACATCAGGAAGAAATAATAGAAATTTCTAGGGCACATAATGAGGAAAGAGAACTTGGAAGATTTGATACTCACAGGGCCAATAGGGATAGAGAAAAACAATGCATAACTCACCTCGCAAGTTTGAATAAATGGATGGTGCTACAAGGTTTAGGAGAGATAACAAAAGAGAAAACTTATTAAGAACTACAAAGTACAATGAAATTGTGGAGAGCCATGATTGTCAGCATCCTGAAGGGAGAGAACACATAGAAAAACACAAAATGCTATAAATATTTCAACAGGAGTAGAAATTGATCCTCTGTGTGCAAAGTAAATATATTTGTAACTTGCACCTGAAAGTGAAGTTGGTTGGTTAGGGGATTTAATGATATTTGAACACCTGTTGACATTTAATGTCGATAACTGTTTTTTTTATTATTATTATTATACATGAATCCATAGGTTGTGTTTATACTTGGGTCCATAGATCATTTTTATACATAAATTGATTTGTTTTGTTTATACTTGAGTCTTTTGGCCACATTTATACTTGAGTTAAAAAGTCATTTTATATTTAAGTCTATACGCCATGTTTATACTTGTGTTTGTAGTTAGGCATAGGAAATGAAAGTGAGTGACATCATCTCATAAATAGTAAGGTTCAGTGTAAAGGGTGTGCCATAATGCTACTTGGGACATAAATAACCTTTTAAAAGAGATACTTTGATATATCTTGCATCAACTTTAGGTTTTGACAAGCATTCATTAAAGACAGGAGAGACATCTGAAGCTTATTGCAGTGACTGTCTTAATAATTATGCAATACAACTGTGGCAGCTCAGTGTTTATATTAATGATACTTCCACATACATGATTCAAGTAATAATAACAACAACAACTCCAATTTGTTAACCAACAAATATATATCGAATAAAATATAACATGCATGACATAATTTTGTATTCACAATGTAGATTAAATAGAAGTAAGTTGATTCCCTTAAACTGTAGATAGATTGTAATCAACTGTTTGAAGAAAGTTCTCTTGTGAGATAAATGTTCCGAAATAATTGTTAGAGCAAAGTTTGCATGTGAAGAACAAATAACACCAAGAATACAACTGTTTGAAATGTGTTGTGAATAAACTGGTTTGAATCAACAAAGTTCTGGTTGATTGTACTTGGCAAAAGTTACAGAGAGAAAATGTAAGTTTGTAGTTACAAAATTCTGTGTCTGTATGTGGGTTGAGCAAGATCGTCGATTTGTGTTGACAGCTTGGATCTTACTGGTGACTTGCAAAAAGTTGCCCCTTTTAAGGAAAAAAGGTAGGCTCCCATGGAACAGCGGGAAAACTTGATCTTTCATTAAAAATATATGATTGGTTAAAAACCAATCACTACACTCATACTAAACAGAATAGGTAAGTATGCTTAGAACCAAAAGATTCAAAGGAATGACTGCAAGGACTAAATTGTCCTATACAAAGGTAGTAGTAATTTATTAGCCAATTGCAGGTGAATAAAATGACTTGGAGTGTATGTGGGTGTGAAAAACATAGCAATCACTATACAACTACAAGTATTGATTATATTCTGTGAGATTAAAGAGAAATTATTTCTTTTATTTTACCTAACCGAACCAGAAAATAAAATACTTGCCTGCAGCCTATCAAATGCAACAGCAACTCTAAATTAATGAGCCAATGTATCTGTTATAAATTATAACATCTGTAAACCTCAAGTTGAACTTTGCATAACAGCTGTTTATCTAATACATATAATAATCTCAGTCAAGGTAATATCAGTTTGAATTTTTATTTTGAGGTAACATTTCTGTCCTTCAAGGGGAGCTAAATATGATTTACTTATAAAACATGAGCATATCCTGAATTCACTTGCAAGTTTTGCACAGATTGTATTTTAGCAAGCCACAACCTTCACGTTTTTTACTATTTTTCCTTATAGCTGGTACATTCTACTTGTCATTTGGAATTCAGGGTTGTCTTTCTCCTAGACTGATTACCAACTATAGCAAGAGAGTCCACTCTGTCATGCTATTTTATTTATTTTACACAAGAGATATTTATTTTTCAACGTAATCTCCTTCCTTGTAAATGCACTTGTAAATATTCAGTGCTGAATATTAATTACATAGATTAAACATAATAAAGTGTACAGAATCCACTGAACTTCAAAAAGGCTGAGGGCATAAATTGTTGTTGCCATTGGCTCCAACACACAAAGAAAAAGCAAAGTCTGTAGTTGTAAAGAAAAGAAAAAAAAAGATTGTCAACTTATAGTACCAATAAACTTCTGCAATAGATTTCTTGTCTCTCAACCACAACACTTGTAGCCAAATTACAGTTCAAACGATAGTCCGTCGTAACAGTCCGACAGGCAACAGAGAAATGACAAAATGGAGCCACAAATCCAACTTTCACTTCTCACCAGCAAAAACATGTGTTCGTCCACCAAGCTCAGAAAATCAAAGCTGTCCATATAAGCAAAAAACAATGACTTTTATTCACCAAGAGATATTTCTGATTGGTCACACCATTCAGGGGAGGGAAGAACATTAGCATAGATTCTCGTCCTTAAAGTAGATTTTTGCTAACTACTTTTTGGTAATTTTTCTTTGGCAGATCGCACACAAAACACGGACTCTTTTTCGAGGTAGCTGATCATCTCTTTTCACTACAAAGATTCATTTTATCATTTATAAGAGAAAATGGTTGATGGAAAAGCCTGGACCTGCTGCCTATGCAGTTGATGAAATAACCGAGATATGCTGTTTACATATTAGTATACCTGCCTTCAAATGTATATAAATTTAATGGTAGTAAACAAAAGGCAAGTGAGAAACCCAATTGATGGGAGAATGGATTTGTAACTATTTGGAATTGACGCTCTGTGAATTTGTGACAGTTTACTTTATTTTTTGCAACATACATTTAAAAATTTCAGACATTAGTATCAGGTCATCATCAAATAACTGGGGGTTAATATATTCTCCAGTTATGCTTACTCTTTTTCGAAATAAATCATTTCACCTAGAGCAAGACAATAAAGCCATTATGATGCAGGACGGTGGGGGGCGGCTACTGAATATGAAAGAATATAAGAAAAAGAAAAATATTATTAAGGAGCAAGAACAATAAATAAACAACAATTAAGAAGGCAGAAGATAA
Organism: Acanthosepion lycidas; assembly: GCA_963932145.1. NCBI lineage: Eukaryota > Metazoa > Mollusca > Cephalopoda > Sepiida > Sepiidae > Acanthosepion > Acanthosepion lycidas. The sequence continues at coordinate 17,963 of CAWVQA010000809.1, forward strand.
TAATTGATATAGCATCTAAATTATTGAAGATCAAAGAAGTACAAGTGTTAGCATAGAACTTATGGTGACATCTAATCATTTCAACTGTAAAATGAGACCTAGCTGCCAATTGAGTACTGCACTTAAATTCATAAAGTCTAGGTACTATAGACGAATGTTAATCAGAACAACTGCAATAAAAGTATTTATAGAAAAGGCAGAGAGAAGCTACATTATGATAGTAAGAAAGTGACTGAAACAGAGATACCGGGTCAGGACCAATGACATTACAGATACGTTTTAGGAATTTATCAAGGATCTTTAAATATATGGCAGGAGTACCAGAGCAGCAGTAAATATTCTAAGCAAATGTGAAAACACAGCACATAAACAAGATGAATGCAGTTGGTATAGTGGAGGATGGTTTAATGCAGATTGGATAGTGAGGATGGTTTATTGCAGTTGGTATAGTGGAGGATGGTTTAATACAGTTGGGATAGTGGAGGTGTTTTAATGCAGTTGGGTTAGTGAGGATGGTTTATTGCAGATGGGATAGTGAGGATGGTTTATTGCAGTTGGTATAGTGGAGGATTGATTATTGCAGTTGGTATAGTGGAGGATTGATTATTGCAGTTGGTATAGTGGAGATGGTTTAATGCAGTTGAGATAGTGAGGATGGTTTAATGCAGTTGAGATAGTGAGGATGGTTTATTGCAGATGGGATAGTGAGGATGGTTTATTGCAGTTGGTATAGTGGAGGATTGATTATTGCAGTTCGTATAGTGAGGATGGTTTATTGCAGCTGGTATATTTTCTTGCAGTTGGAATAGTGGAGGATGGTTTATTGTAGTTGCTATAATGAGGAGGTTTTAATGCAGTTGGGATAGGATGGTTTATTGCAGTTGGTAGAGTGAGGATGGTTTATTGCAGATGTGATAGGGGAGGATGGTTTATTGCAGTTGGTATAGTGAGGAAGTTTTAATGCAGTTGGGATAGTGAGGATGGTTTATTGCAATTGGTATAGTGAGGATGGTTTATTGCAGTTGGTATAGTGAGGATGGTTTATTGCAGTTGGTAGAGCGGAGGTGGTTTAATGCTGTTGGGATAGTGATGATGGTTTATTGCAGTTGGTATAGTGCAGGTGGTTTATTGCAGTTGGATGGTGAGGATGTTTTAATGCAGTTGGTACAGTGGAGGATGGTTTTTGCAGTTGGTATAGTGGAGGTGGTTTAATGCAGTTGGGATAGTGAGGACGGTTTATTGTAGTTGGTATAGTGGAGGATAGTTTATTGCAGATGGGATAGTAGAGGTGTTTTAATGCAGTTGGATTATTGAGGATAATTTATTGCACATGGGATATTGAGGTTGGTTCATTGCAGTTGGTATAGTGGAGGATGGTTTATTGCAGTTGGTATAGTGAGCATGGTTTATTGCATTTGGTAGAGTGGAGGTGGTTTAATGCAGTTGGGATAGTGAGGATTGTTTATTGCTGTTAGTAGAGGGTGGATGGTCTATTGCAGTTGGTATAGTGGAGGTGGTTTAATGCAGTTAGGATAGTGAGGACAGTTTATTGCAGATGGGATATTGAGGTTGGTTCATTGCAGTTGGTGTAGTGGAGGTGGTTTAATGCAGTTGGTATACTGCAGGATGGTTTATTGCAGTTGTTATAGTGAGGAAGTTTTAATGCAGTTGGGATAGGATGGTTTATTGCAGTTGGTATAGTGGAGGTGTTTTAATGCAGTTGGGATAGTCAGGATGGTTTATTGTAGTTGGTATAGTGGAGGATGGTTTATTGGTGATGGGATAGTGGAGGTGTTTTAATGCAGTTGGGTTAGTGAGGGTGGTTTGTTGCAGATGGGATATTGAGGTTGGTCCATTGCAGTTGGTATAGTGGAGTATGTCTTATTGAAGTTTGGATTGTGAGGATGGTTTATTGCATTTGGTGTAGTGGAGGTGGTTTAATGCAGTTGGGATATTGAGGTTAGTTCATTGCAGTTGGTAGAGTGAGGATGGTTTAATGCAGTTGTTATAGTGGAGGATGTTTAATGCAGATGGGTTAGTGAGGATGGTTTATTGCAATTGGTATAGTGGAGGATGGCTTATTGCAGTCAGTATAGTGAGGATGGTTTATTGCAGATGGGATATTGAGGATGGTTTATTGCAGTTGGTATAGCGGAGGATGGTTTATTGCAGATCGTATAGTGGAGGATGTTTTAATTCAGATGGGATAATGAGGATGGTTTATTGCAGTTGGTATAGTGCGGATTGTTTATTTAAGTTGGTATAGTGTAGGATGGTTTATTGCATTTAGTATAGTGGAGGATGTTTTAATGCAGATGGGATAGTGAGGATGGTTTATTGCATTTGGTAGAGTGGAGGTGGTTTAATGCAGTTGGGATAGTGAGGATTGTTTATTGCAGTTAGTAGAGGGTGGATGGTCTATTGCAGTTGGTGTAGTGGAGGTGGTTTAATGCAGTTGGGATAGTCAGGATGGTTTATTGCAGTTGGTATAGTGAGGATGGTTTATTGCAGTTGGTGTAGTGAGGATGGTTTATTGCAGTTGGTGTAGTGGAGGTGGTTTAATGCAGTTAGGATAGTGAGGATGGTTTATTGCAGATGGGATATTGAGGTTGGTTCATTGAAGTTGGTGTAGTGGAGGTGGTTTAACGCAGTTGGTATAGTGCAGGATGGTTTATTGCAGTTGTTATAGTGAGGAAGTCTTAATGCAGTTGGGATAGGATGGTTTATTGCAGTTGGTATAGTGGATGATGGTTTAGTGCAGTTGGTATAGTGGAAGTGTTTTAATGCAGTTGGGATAGTCAGGATGGTTTATTGCAGATGGGATATTGGAGGTGTTTTAATGCAGTTGGGTTAGTGAGGATGGTTTTTTGCAGTTGGTATAGTGAGGAAGTTTTAATGCAGTTGGAATAGTCAGGATGGTTTATTGCAGTTGCTATAGTAGAGGATGGTTTATTGCAGTCAGTATAGTGAGGATGGTTTACTGCAGATGGGATAGTGAGGATGGTTTCTTGCAGTTGGAATAGTGGAGGATGATTTATTGTAGTTGGTATAATGAGGAGGTTTTAATGCAGTTGGGATAGAATGGTTTATTACAGTTGGTAGAGTGAGGATGGTTTATTGCAGATGTGATAGTGGAGGATGGTTTATTGCAGTTGGTATAGTGAGGAAGTTTTAATGCAGTTGGGATAGTGAGGATGGTTTATTGCAATTGGTATAGTGAGGATGGTTTATTGCAGTTGGTGGAGCAGAGGTGGTTTAATGCTGTTGGGATAGTGATGATGGTTTATTGCAGTTGGTATAGTGCAGGTGGTTTATTGCTGTTGGATAGTGAGGATGTTTTAATGAAGTTGGGATAGTGATTATGGTTTTTGCAGTTGGGATAGTGAGGATGTTTTATTGCAGTTGGTACATGGAGGATGGTTTAATTCAGATGGGATAGTGAGGATGGTTTAATGCAGTTGGTCTAGTGGAGGATGGTTTATTGCAGTTGGTATAGTGGAGGATGTTTTAATTCAGATGGGATAGTCAGGATGGTTTCTTGCAGTTGGCATCGTCAGGATGTTTTAATGCAGTTGGGATAGTGAGGATGGTTTATTGCAGTTTGTATAGTGGAGGATGGTTTATTGCAATTGGTACAGTGTGGATGGTTTAATGCATTTGGGATAGTGAGGATGGTTTATTGCAGTTGGTATAGTGGAGGATGTTTAATGCAGTTGGTATAGTGGAGGTGGTTTAATACAGTTGGGATAGTGAGGGTGGTTTATTGCAGTTGGTATAGTGGAGGATGTTTTAATTCAGATGGGATAGTCAGGATGGTTTCTTGCAGTTGGCATCGTCAGGATGTTTTAATGCAGTTGGGATAGTGAGGATGGTTTATTGCAGTTTGTATAGTGGAGGATGGTTTATTGCAATTGGTACAGTGTGGATGGTTTAATGCATTTGGGATAGTGAGGATGGTTTATTGCAGTTGGTATAGTGGAGGATGTTTAATGCAGTTGGTATAGTGGAGGTGGTTTAATACAGTTGGGATAGTGAGGGTGGTTTATTGCAGTTGGTATAGTGGAGGGGGTTTAATGCAGTTGGTAGAGTAAGGATGGTTTATTGTAGTTATATTGGACGTGTTTTAATGCAGTTGGGATAGTGCGGATGGTTTATTTAAGTTGGTATAGTGAGGATGGTTTATTGCAGTTGGTATAGTGGAGAATGGTTTATTGCTGGTGGTATAGTGTAGGATGGTTTATTGCAGTTGGTATAGTGAGGAAGTTTTAAAGCAGTAGGCATAGTCAGGATGGTTTATTGCAGTTGGTATAGTGGATGATGTTTTATTGCATTTGGTATAGTGGAGGATGTTTTAATGCAGATGGGATAGTGAGGATGGTGTATTGCAGTTGGTCTAGTGGAGGATGGTTTATTGCATTCGTTTTAGTGAGGATGGTTTATTGCATATGGGATAGTGAGGATGGTTTATTGCAGTTGGTATAGTGGCGTATAGTTTAATGCAGTTGGGATAGTGAGGATGGTTTATTGCAGTTGGTATAGTGGAGGATGATTTATTGCAGTTGCCAGAGTGGAGATGGTTTTATGCAGTTAGCATAATGGAGATTGTTTAACCCTTCCAAGTCCACATTTGCGTAATTCATGTATACAGCAATAATTATTATTGTTCATTTCAGTCGACATATCTAAATTACTTTGACTTGTAAAAATAATGTTACTGAATGTATTATTATAACTATAGGAATGGGACACTATGTCTGCTTTATCCACTATCAATATGTTTTTGGAATAATTATGTCCTCCAGGACATGTTAAAAACATCTGTGGGACACAGTGGCTTCAAAAGCAGATGGTTTAATGCTGTTAATATAATGGACATTTTTTAATGCTGTTAGTATAATGGTGATGATTTAACGCAGTTAGTATAATGGGAATACATTATAGATTTATTCCATACAACAAAACAATGCCCACAAATTTATCAAGCTTCTTACAGAAATCTTTCTTTTGAAAATTTTGTTGAACAGAATGGCTCTCATTTGTGGAATGGTCATGCCAGCTCCTGTCAAAATATTTCTTCTTTTATGTGCTATGATTTCACCTATCCTGTTTCTTCAGCTTTCTTTGTCCTTTCTAAGACTAAGGAAATTTTTTTCTATCTCACTATACCTCTCTATACATTATACCTCACTATACCTCTCTGTTTGCCTTCTGCCGTCCATTCACCTAAACACATTAGGTTTCAATCTGTTTCCCTCTCTGCCCCTCTTTATTCAGTATGTCCTGTGATTGTCACATTCTCTTTTCTTCATTATTAAACTCTATTCAAAGATGGGAACTCTATTGTCATTTGCCCATTTGTCATGCAGATAACTATTTTCTTAATCATTCAGACCATTTCAAGAATTTCAATCAGGATGAAATTGAAGATTTATCTCAATAAATTTAGTAGGTTGTTTTTTGACTAATGTATTCTTTAGTAACAGAATTGTTAACTTGCAGGCATATTATTTAAATTTTTTTAATTGAATAAATAATTTTTTCCCTGAATTTTTCTAATTAATTGTGTTAAAATAAATCAGTTGTTTAATTTTTAACATCCTAAAAGAAAAGGTGACATTTTTCTTAGATATGTGAATCAATCAATAAATCTCACATAAGTGAATTTAATTTTGAAATATTCACTGTGTAACATTCAATCTGTGGGGAGGCACTTGATTAAGCACACTGATAAGAAAGGTGATTATTTCTGCCTGAATTTCTGCTGAGTAGTCATCATTATTTACATTATTTACTCTTGCTCTATTGTCCTCATCTTTGTTGTTATTATCCTAATGTTTCAGCCCTTGTGTTCTACAGCTTTCATCAGGTTCTTGTCAAATTTCAAAATGAACCATTTATTGAATCTACACACCTTATCAAAGGATATCTCATCTTGTTGTATTGCTTCCCCTGTTTCCATTGCATCTAAATCCTCACTACTTGATTCAGGAATTGAACTCACAATTACAATCTCACCAAATTTACAAACCAATGGTAATATTAGCCATTTCCCAATAAGAAAATATTTGGCATTCATTGACTTCTCAGCACTGCTTTTGGTTGAAATTTATAAAATCTTTCTCTTGAAACAACATTTCAATAAAATAAGTTTATTAAGTCCAGTAGCTGTTATCGCTCTTTCCAGTATTGATGGGAGTTTCTTTCCTAACTTTTACTTGTAGTTGTGTGGAATATCAATATCTTGATCTTGATTTTGTCATTATTTTCTCTTTGAGTTACATGTGCTATTCATTTTAGTTGTTGCTACTGTTGGTAGTCCTCAAGTGATGTGGTTTCTCTTATTTGCTACTTTTTATATGCGATTCTCTAGTGTTATGTCAGTCCACAATGTTCAAAGTAGGATGATCTTTGCCAAAACACTTGCTCAATGCCTTTTTCCACCATTGATCTAGATAGTACTTGTATATATTTTAGATATTTCTGAACAGGTTTGATGTCATGCATGATAACCATATGAAAGTTTTGATCTGACAAGTCTATTTAAGAACATGGCTTGTGTTTACTGGTTGATGTTTTGGTCTTGTAGATTTTGCTGTGTTGGACAAAACTACATATGACATAGCCTACTGTTATACTTCATTGCAATTAGATTTCTTTCTGATTCATCCTGCATGCTGGCCAAATGTGAATGCCACAAAGGCAGAAAACAAAATAAAAAAAGTTGTTCTCTGCACATAGGCTCTGCACATTATGTCCAGTTACTGAAGCAAGCCCTCACAATGAAAGCAACACAGGCCAATCAAAAACATTGCTGCCAGAAAAGCAAATACCCCTGGAAACTACCAGATCTGCTTAAAAGCAGGTCTCCGATAACTATCAGCAGTTGCAGGCTTGTGAGCCACCCACCAACACACAGGCACAGCTGCTGTTGCCGTTACTACAACTGCCACCTCTCAAAATGGTCGCTCCTCTCAATGACCATCCAGCTTTGACACCACCCAGCTACAAGCCTTCATTGTCGCTGATGCTGTCACCTCAGCAAGTACCAACCAACAAAATCAACCCATCACTGTGATCTCAATCAATGTGTAAGGTATTCACTTTGCACATAGCACAATGGTTACATTCCATAGAACAGGACTACCAACCATACCATTTTGTTATCCCCTCATCACCTCAGCAACCCACTGCCATCACCTTGGCATACCTGACTCAATACAGGGCATTCTCTTTGCAGTTGTCACTGCAGCCCCATTCCATAGAACAGGCCTACCAACCACACCAATCTGACATCCCCCTCATCACCAACTCATTACAAGGCATTTCCTTCACAGTTGTCACTGCGACCCCATTTAGTAGAATGGGCCTACCAACCAACAAAATCAACCCTACACTGTGTCCTTGATCAGTGGTCCCATTCCATAGAACAGGCTTTTTCAACCAACTAAATCGACCCTCTACTATGACCTTGAACAACGGACACAGGCCCTGATCAGATCTTGTAACCTTGGTCAAACCAGCACAGGAAACAAGACAGCTCCCAGCACTTCCCTTACACCTGATCGCCATCCTAACAATCAGCCACTGAAACTGACATTCCACCTATTTTCATCTGTATGACTTAATAAACAATAAACATCATTCAAAATGGAATCCTTGTTATTCCTTTCTCTTGTAACCAAATACTTATTATAACACTACTCTATGTTCAATTTCCTTTTCTTCTCTACTGAGCTTCTGGAGTTAAATCAGAGCAGAGATCAGCTATCACATTCTGGTCATTGATGGTTTTACAGGTGCATCCATATACTGTTGTATCATCAGCGTTTATTAATATCTATGCTGATGATACAACAATATTGAGAATATACTTATATATTTATATACTTATATTTTTATGATAAATAAACCACAGAATTTCAGCTCATAATATGTGTCTTTATTAAAAATACCAACAATTTGTTTGAAGGGTGTCAGGTTTTTAACATGTAAATTAACTGTATTATCAATTTTGTTTTATGTCTTTTAGAGTTTCTGAGACTGGTGTATTTTGCAAGACAAACATATATTTGATTTTCACAATATCCCATATATCTGAATAAATAATTATTTTTGAATTTGAAGGCATTGAATGTAACATGCCAGGTGCATCTATATATTGTTGTATCATCAGCATAGATATTAATATACGCTGATGATACAGTATATGGATGCACCTGTAAAACCATCAACGACCAGAATGTGATAGCTGATCTCTGCTCTGATTTAGCTCCAGAAGCTCAGTGGTGTAAAAAAAACTGGCTTTTTACATTCAATGTTTTGAAATTCAAACTAGTGACATTCTACAATCACTGAGAGGAACACTGATCCGGATGGATGGATGTCCCCTCAACACCTTGAGCACCTAATGGGGCTTAAACTCAGCTCAGACGTCCAGTATAATGATCCATCACTGAAGATGATAGAAAAATTGTTGGTTCCTTGTACTGTTCCAGCAAGTAGCTGGCTCCTCCTGCTATCAGGTAGATTCATTATATCAGGTCAAAAATGGAGTAATGCTGCCAAAACTGTCTCCACGTCCTTGTAGGTGACAAGTTATTTTCCACCCTACAAACCTATTCTCACACATGTCACCACAAGCTTCTAGCTGCTCTATCACTATTTCCATGGAAAGTGTTCAGATGAACTACATTCCTTAGTTGCACCAGTTCTAACCTTCACAGCTAAGACCCAGTATGCCACGCCCATTGTAGCGAACCATCCTCATTCTCTTCATATTCCTTTGGTAAGATGTAAGTTCCACTCAAACAGCTTCTTCCCAAGAAATTACATCCCCAATCACTACAGACTTAACCTGTTCAAGTCTTGAATTAACTGTTATCTTCCATACACATCTGCATAAGCTTTGTCTCTTACTCTGTAACCCTCTTCTCCAAGTGTCTCCTGGGCCTTGTACAGGGTTCTCATCACTGTTAAAAAAAAAAAAAAAATGAAGATGAAATTATCTTAAGATGTTAGGAGTAAAGAATGCTACAATTTGGTGTAGGTAGAAAAAGAGCAAAACAAATTGTTGTATTTTGTTGTTCTACAACACATGATCAAAAGTCAACTTCCACCTGTCTCTTTCTTTACTATACACTTTATTTCTTTTCTACTTAACATATGCAAATTGGTACAACCCTATTTACCAAATCCACTATACATCCCTGAACTGAAGAGTTTTAATGCCTTTGGTTGTTATCAAACCTCTTCTACAATCTCTTTGAGATATTTTCTCTGATTTTTACAGAATTAGGCTAGAAATAAGGCAAAAAGATCATGCTACTGTTAAATTTACCAGAGCAAAATAAGCAATCTTTATTACCAGAGCAAAATGAGCAACCTTTATTACCAGAGCAAAATGAGCAATCATTATTACCAGGACAAAATAAGCAATCTTTATTACCAGAGCAAAATGAGCAATCTTTATTACCAGAACAAAATGAGCAATCTTTATTACCAGAACAAAATAAGCAATCTTTATTACCAGAGCAAAATGAGCAATCATTATTACCAGGACAAAATAAGCAATCTTTATTACCAGAGCAAAATAAGCAATCTTTATTACCAGAACAAAATGAGCAATCTTTATTAGCAGAACAAAATGAGCAATCTTTATTAGCAGAACAAAATAAGCAATCTTTATTACCAGAACAAAAATAATTAACAGGACAAAAGATATGCTTGTCAAGAGGATACATAAATAAAAACAAAAGAGGAAACACTCCTATTAGAAAAATAAAAAATACTTAAAAATGGAATGAATACATTGGAGAATTCATTCATAATTAGAGATTGAAATCTGAAATATAAAAATATATAGAAGGATCTGAAATATTAAAGTTTGAAATGAAATCACCACTGGCAAAAATGAACAGAAACAAAGCAGTAGGATCAAAGGGGATTGTAATGATGATGCATTCAATCTTAAATGATTTCAGCATTGTGAAAATTATGGGAGTAGTAAATGAAATATGCAACAGTGGTGACATACTAGTAGATTCATTTTAATAGCACTGTAATAGAAATGTTCCCATCCTTAGATGATTTCAGCACTGACAAGATAACGAAAATAATTAATGAAATATATGTCAGTGGTGACATACTGGAGGAGATTCATCTTTGTAGAACTGCCTCAAAAGCCAGGTGCAAATGAATGCAAGCTCCATTAGACAATCAGTTTATGAACCACATAACCAAACTTATCATTGCAAATTCTTATGAATAGTGTAAGAAGTAGAAGTAGAACAGAAATAGAACAAGAACAGGGTGTTTCATTAAAGATACTGGAATAGTAAATGTGATAGGTATGGTCAGAATGATATCAGAGAGAGCAACTGTTCAGTTCACTCTTCAGGAGGTTTACACCAATTGATTTCTGATTTTTCCTTATTTTCATACTGTTTGACACACACACATATATATATATTAGGATATTACATCAAAAACGTTAAAATCGCTACACAATTGCAGTCATGTTTCAATGCATATCACATGCATCTCATCAAACGACAATCACCTGATGAGATGCATGTGATATGCATTGAAAGATGATTGCAATTCTGTAGTGATTTTGACATGTTCTTGATGTAATATCCTAAAATAAATAATATTGCTTTACTTTGTATAGAGCCCACTTTTATATACATATATAAGTCTACATTGAGGTGGTAACAGACTGTTTCACGTTTAAATGCAATCCTCAGGTCATATATATATATATATATATATATATTGATTGATTGATTGATTTGCTTTCTATGGCTTATCAGGTTATTTAAAGCAAAAAAATATTTTAGATTGTAAGAGTCTAGGCGTGGAGAGATAATAATGGATACATCGTACTAATTAACATATAGATGGGGAAAAGAGGTGGATACATACCTTTCGTGAGAGTATTTTCATGTCAGTGAATCTAACAAAGCCAACTGGAATTGAAACTTGGCTCTCTCATTAACATCTGAGCCATTATCCATTACACCATCCACATATACAAGCTTACAGCACCTTGTTTTCCCAAGCGGTCACCCATCTAAGTACTAAGCAGGTTCAACACTGCTTAACTTTGGTGATTATATGGAAATTGGTGTTTCAATGTGATGTGGCCATAAGCAGAGAGAGAGAAATACAAATGCAAAATGATGGATACCATAGCTGGCCAATTTCATGTATAGTGCAACCTCTGAATTACTTAGCATGAATTTTAACCCCTCTGGAAAAAAATTAGCTATGTATATTTCAATTGGTCACTGAAAATGCGTGATTTTTAACTTCTTCAAAAACATTACCTGTCTATAGTATGACCACATTCCCACTATTTTTTATGTAAAAGTGATCATAAAAACTTGCATTATACTCAAGTATATACAAGTACCTATGTTTCATCATCTAAGCCAGTGCTTCTCAATCTTTTTCAGTCTATAGACCATTTTTTCTTAAAAAATTTAAATGGACCACTCCTACTTTTACTTTTAGGCTGTTCAATTTTCACACTAAAATAATCAATTAAAAGACAAAGTAGTCTATTTACATTTTAAAATTTATTTTAGCAAACAAGTATAAACACAGGATATCAAAATCACTTTTAAATAATAATTTCAATAATAAGTACTTTATTTCTATAAATTAGAAATATCAAATTTATTATCAAAACAATATTGTGTAGTGATCTATTATAAGAATAATTTTTTATATAAATAAAAAATTTGTATTATATATATTATATATATATATATATATAGAGAGAGAGAGCGAGAGAGAGAGAGAGAGATGATAAAAAATAAAATATAGCACTGTATAATACCTATGTAATTTTGAAATTTTCACATGTAATGAACATGTGTATAATTAAACAAAATATATTTTTTAATTCTTCAAAGTAATAATATTATAGGTGCATTTTTGTGAAATGCCTACAATTTTTTATGGCTACAAATTCTCTGTGGGCCACTAGAAATGCTATGTGGTCCACTATTGGTTCACTTGGACCACGTTGAGAAACACTAGTCTAAGCAAAAGTATTTGATAAGGTACAACATATTTGAACTGCTAGGAAAACTTGATTTATTTGATAAAGATATTAGAAAAGTCTGGAGGAGTTAAAGTGAATAAACAACCTGCATACAGATAGAAAATGGATTGAGCAAGTACACAGAAACAGAAGGGGGCAAAAAACAAGAATACATCTTCTCACCAGATTTGTTTAACTTATACAGTAAGGCAATATTAAGAAAGCCAGAGATTCTGTTGTCCATACTTATGGCCTTTGAACATTATGGTCAGTGTACAAGGACACCATAACTATGGCATGGATAGGGTCAATTGATACAAGATGCAAATTTAACACATTTTGCTGTTTGTTCTTCTTGAAAGATACTGTTCAAAATATAAGTGAAAAATAGTTATACATTAATAGTATACAGTGTTTTTGGAAAACCATAATTGACAGAATATTAGAATGATCCATAATATTCATAACAGCATAATATATGCAGATGAAGGAAAACAGTAGATACTTCTAGACAAGGTAATAAAGGAAAGGGAGAAGAAAAGACTAAGCATTAATTGTAACAAGGCTGAATGTATGATCATTATCAGAAGGGAAAGTTCAAGATACAAATTGGAAACATTAAAATAAAGCAAGTACTGGGAATTTGGAAAATGTTATAATATAAATCCTTATATAATATAAATCTTTCTTATCTAATCCTGAAATCAAAGTTGTCTTGAATGGCCACTCTTCTAAATCCTTTAACATTAATGATTATCCTTAGACCTACTTTGTTTCTTATCTTCATTGACAACTTTTGCAATGTCATCAGTTCCCAACTCGGTATTTATGCTGAGAACACAATTATTTACTTATGTCTTAATAGTAAGTCTGATATGTTTGATAGAGTAAAATTAGCAACTGATCTCAGAAATGACATTCAATTATTTGTTAAGAAATGGCTTTTAAATTTTAACACCTCCAAAAAAAAACAAAAATACCTTCAGTCTTTTAGTCATTTTAGAGAACCATTTTTGTCTTCCATTAGCATGGCTGATGCTAACCTCAAAGGAAGCAACTCATTACATCTTTTCAATTTCATGTTTTCCACTGACATAAGGTTGATAATTATATTGAATTTGTTATGTTTTGCATATCTCTGTGTAGTAGTAGTTGTAGTACAGTTTTCCGTGTCCTGAATAGCAACCGGGTTTGCTAACCATAGCCACCCCTATGTTCACCAGTTGTTCTCTATTTATACTTGTCTATCTAATTTGCATACAATACTACAGAATCATATGCTAACTTTGGTGGTGTCATGCCAGATAGTTTTTTCTTGATAGAATCTATTTTGCTTGCATATAAATCTACTAGTCATCTGTACATTGAATATTGCTGCCATATCTGGTCTTGAGATCCTGTAATATATCTAGAGATCCTCAAAAAAAAAAAAAAAAAAGTCTGCAATATTATTGATCCTGGCCCAGCATTTCAGCTTCAGTCACTTTCTCACTACTGTAATGTAGCTTCTCTGACTTTTTTATAAATATTTTTATAGCAATGAGCTTTCCTCTTTTGTACTGCATGAATTTAAGTAGAGTACTAGATTGGCAATTAGGTCTCATTGTTTTACTGTTGAAATAGCTAGATTCAACTGTTAGTTTTATTTAAATAGTTTCTTTTTCTGCACTTGGAAATATCTTCTGGCTTCCCTGTGACCTATGATTTTCAACAATTTAAGTACAATATCAATTGTATATATTTTTCTATCTTTCACTCTCAAACAAAACAAATAAATGAATAAAATAATAGTATATATATATATATATATAGAGAGAGAGAGAGAGAGAGAGAGTAATGCCTTGAGATATAATCATAGTGATAGACAAATTTTTTGAGAAACAAGTTAGAGTTCAGCTTATTTTTGCCTTGAGATATGACCTGAACTTTGAAATATAAGTGAGTTTCAGTTAAGTATCCACTAGTTGGTGCAGTGAGTGCCAAACTTTGAGAGTATTTCTACTTTCAATACACATGTTCACCTCACTCTGGAAGTATCTCTGGTGTCCCTTTTTTTGCCATTATTTTGCAAAATTCCTGTAGTGATGCCATGGGTCTGAAGAAAGTAAGTATAAAAAGTAATGGCGAAAGGCAGAATCAAAAAGTGGGAAATTATAAAAAAAACGAGGAAGACGTATGAGAAATGGATTTGGCAAGATAGTATGAGCCTTCTACATCAACGATACAACATTTTAAAAAATTAGTTACAGTAATGGCTAAAATGTAAATGTTTTAAAAAATATAAAAATTAAGTGATAAAGTCTATCTTTGGTATTGTAGACTATGATAGCCGTTGCTAGTCTAGGTTAGCCATTGCTCGGCTAGGTTAGTGGTTGCTAGGCTAAGTTAGCCATTGCTAGACTATGATAGCCGTTGCTAGGCTAGGTTAGCCATTGCTCGGCTAGGTTAGTGGTTGCTAGGCTAAGTTAGCCATTGCTAGGCTAGCTGTTGTTGTCCCACTCTCTCTCTCTCTCCTCCACCAGTTGGTCTATAATTTGTCTTAACTTCATGGTTTACTACAGTTTATTTCTTTACAATCTCTTTTTCTCTTTTATTTTATTGTTTGTGAACTACATTTCTTATTTATTCACACAGTTTTGCTTTTAAGAAACCCACAAATACAAAAATAGAGGTAAATTTTAGGAAAATAAGGGTGATTTTTAGGGATCTGGAATGGAGTGGAAATATTCCTATTAATTTCAGTGGGGAAAATTGGTTTGAGATATAAGTCTTTTTAGTTAGAAGTTCAGTCCTGGAACAAATTAAACTCGTATCTCAAGGCATTAATGTATATATAAACAATCTACACATCATGAGTATAAATAAAATTAGCTTATTTCCACAAACACTTTATGAACTGATCAACCAGCATAAATAAGCAAGTGACCTCTATGTCATGACCAGAAATAAACCTCAGCCCCAAATAAAAGAAACTGAGAAGGGGTAGTGGCACCTTCCACCATATCCTTTGATCCCATTGTTACCTATATACAGTCAGGTAAAGGAGTGGCACATCTTTGAAAATGGGTAATATCAACTGAAAGTAGTTAGACATGGAAACCTTTATTTACCAATTCCCACCTAAAATCAAAAATATTACAGTGTAACCCGAATATAAGAGAGTTGTCGGGACCAGATAAGAAGTCTCTTATATCCGGGTTTCTCTTATATCCGGGTTTGGTCTATTTTGTTTAGGTAAGTATGGCTCTAATTTGGGACCAGATAAAATCTCTCTTATATCCGGGTTTCTCTTATATCCAGGTTACACTGTATTAGAAATCAACAAAATCAAAAACAAATAACATGCATGCACAAAATTAAAAATATAAAATTGTGACAATTTACCCATTATACCCTATACACATACAAATATATACAAACACACACAGACATATATATATATATATATATATATATATATATATATGTGTGTGTGTGTGTGCATCTACAAACATAAATATACATATATACACACATATATAAACATAAATATACAAACACACATACATTTACATATATAGATAAATTTATATACATATATATATATATATGTCCACATATACATAAAAATATCTATGTACACATACTATATATATGCATACACACATTTTTCCTCCTTTATCAAAACACTTGCTGACTTAGGACAAGGGAATGATATATTATTTTTTAATCAATTTCTTTTTTTTGATTTTATGTAGCATAATGTAATCATGATACTATGAAAAACACTTTTAATTTGAAAGTATTGTTGATATCAGTGAGGGTTGACTATACTGAATAAACTTAATCTGGCTCAAGCCCACAAGTTTGAGTACCCAATAGTCATTGTCTGCAAGATTATCTTTGCAACTATTGCTCTACAGCAAAATGAATTCCATTATGCTATAAACCTTAACAAAGCAAAATCTCATCTACATCACATAAAATTGTAGATATGAAGACAAACACAGTCGACAATTATCACAAAATTATTTTTGTTGAGGTTTGTCAAACTATTACTGGTAACAAGAGTAAATGAAGTATTGTATAGAATGACAAGGTCAAATCTATGCTATGACACTTTAACTTTTGTGAATTACTTCTTCTTTAATTATAAAATAATTTTCATGAAATATTTGATATATTTTTTTCATTATATATTTCAGTTGGCTTTACAAAACCTAATGTGGAAGGCATCCCAATGCACTTTCAGATTTTAGTTTTGCATTTCCATCCTAGTAAGTATTTTAACAGAAAACAGAAAAAAATGTTATCAATCTAAATTTAATTTGAAATTGTTTAGGGTGGGGAAAATTCTAATGTTTGGTCATTTAGGAAGTGGGTCAGACCAATAAACTTCAGCTCTCCCTGATATGTATAATCTCTCTCTCTCTGTATATATTTTATATATATATATATATATATATATATATATATATATATATTAAAAACAGTGGCTCCCACTGCTATTAATGCATTGCTCTTCAACTGACTTGAGCACATTAAAATTTCCCAGTCTCTCCGCTGTACAAAGATAGCCCAGGGGTAGGATCTTGGGTTTTGATCCCAGTATGAATTAATCAAACATCTAGGCACACTGAAGAGCTGTGATACAATGAAACAGTCTGTCTGTAGATGCCTATATATATATATATATATATATATATATATATATAGATATGTATATGTATGTTAATGACTGGCCACTTGTATTTGAGATACCCGTCTACTAGGGCAGCTAGCTAATCCTTATGGCAGATGCTTGCTTAGATGCATTTTGTGTTTATTCAACACCCACATAGCTCACCTGTGGTTTATACTGTAACTATGCTGAGCAGACCTTACTGTTTCTGAGAGAGAAGCATGTTATCTCGTATGATCAACAATCTGAACAAAGCACAAAGTCCCAAGTCATCATGTCCGAAGGTTTGAGCATGCTGGCCTTGTGCAGATTGTTGATCATGATAGATAACACACACTCTCCCAGAAACTGTAACTAAGGTCTGCTCAGCATAGTTGCAGTATAAACCACAGGTTGGCTCCATGGGTGTTGAACAAAGACACAAATGTTCCTGAGCAAGCCACCCTAATAGGCGAGTATCATCAAATACGAATGGCCAGCAATTATATATATATATATATATATATATATATAGCATATATATGCATGTATAAGCCAACTTCATTTATAGTATGACCACTGGATATATTTGCATGAATTTTAACCCTACCAGAAAAAAGTTTATCTGTATAAGTGCAACTGGTCACCAAAAATGCATAATGTGTAAAAAAAAAAAAAAAAAAAAAGATCATAAAAACTACATATATATATATATATATATATATATATATATATATACACACACACTGTATTCAAAAACATTTTCAAGTTAAATATAAAATTTAAATGAATGTATAAGTTTTATTTCAGTTTCTTTTATCAACCTGATATGATACAAGACAAATGACAATTATGATGAAACAATGTTTTTTTTTTTTTTACACTAAAAATTAACAAATGATGAGTACAAATGTTTTACATTAGTAAATGATCAAATAAATAATCAGTTAGTTAAATGCAAGCCATTAATTTATATTTTATTTAAAATAACATTAAATATTGGTTAAAGAAAACCAGATGTTGGAGATTCTCTCTTATCTTTAGAAAAGGAAAACTTTTAATTTTATCGGTTATCTGAAAATATACCCTGTTTCCAAAAAAGTGTTGAAATTTGTCAAACTATTGATTAGTCTTTTGGTCAAACAAAACAGTACCCTATTTCTAGTGTGTAATACTAAAATACAAAATACATCTGTTCATAATAATAACACTGTAAAAAGGAATTTATTGCTGTCATCATCATTGTATAATGATATTTTACCTTTAAACAAGGGCATGGATAGAATCCAACCAAATCCCATCAGTCCAACCTGAGACTGGAGATAAAATCCAAAATAAAATGAAAAAAAAATATTACTTGGCTAAAACTTCAATGAAATCAGAATAAAACAGCTTTTATTTCATTTTTTTTCTTTTACTTCCTGGGTGTGCCACTCACTTTGCCTAAAATGATGGTTCATCTTTCTTAAATATCCCCTTTCAGGTGGGTAGGAGCCGATTGCAAGAACTTGCACTCATTGTGCAGTGAAGAGACAGCAACCCAAAAAGGCTGGAGAAAGGAAAGCACACGGAACTCTAGTCCCAGACATTTGGCATCCGGTTCTGATTGGTACAGGGAAAAGAAAAAGGCTGGAACGATACCAATGTGTAACGAAAGACCATAACAAGTTTTTAGTTTGGCTAGGGCCTGTGAACAGGACCAAATAAGTTTGCTTAAGGGATAAAAGGAGGGAGAAGGAAATGGCAAAGCAGGAGTTGATTTTTGATTTTTGATTTTTTTTTTTTAAGATGTTCAAAGTTTTTTGTTAGTTTGTAAAAGTTCAAGAAATATAAACTAATTGACCCTTTCATCTTTTACTTGGCAGGATATTTCTTTTTATGCTATATTTTATTGTGAAACCACCTTCTTTGAAAATATTAATTTTGCTCTCTTCTGCAGAAAATATACAGAGGATGATGATGATGATAATCACGATCATCCATATAATCAAGTATGTAGGGTTGCCACACTTCTGAGAACATGTCTAATGCCCTTCATATACCTCAATTGCATGCAATGTCTTAGTCTCAGTGAAGGTATATATATATAATACTAATTTGTAATTGGTAAGGATGATTCCAAACATGGCATTAATCCAAAGAGAGCTCAATGTAAGTTACAGAGCAATATAATGATAAATCAAGAAAAACCTTAAAAATCCATATCAGGTATAATTTATTCCATGAATATTTTTTTATTCATCCTTTCAGATTGAAAGTTTTTTTAGATTCCTAAAAAACTTTCGAGCTGAAAGGATGAATAAAAAAATATTCATGAAATAAATTATAGCTGATATGGATTTTTAAGGTTTTTCTTGATTTATTATATATATATATATATATATATATATATATATATATATATATATGCATGTTTCATTAAAAACGACAGACAAGGTACTATGGTTAAGCTTTTTATTTAATTTTTATTGTGTTCTAACAAGAGCTTTCTTTTCTGGACAAAAGGTATGTGTAACTCTTAACAATATTAACTACAAACAAAGCTACAATGTGCTAACCATATTCAGAAATTAAAAACATCCCTACCACACACTAAGACATACACAGAATGCACACACTCAATTAAGCTGAAAAATCGAATCATCCTTGATAATGGCTAAAGGTATAGCCGAAAGCGCTCAGAAATATAAAACATTTGGACAGTTCTTACACACCCTTTGTCCAGAAAAGAAAGCTCTTGTTAGAACACAAGAAAAATTGAATGAAAAGCTTAACCGTAGTACCTTGTCTGTCGTTTTTAATGAAAGATGCATAAAGGAAGGATTGCTGCCTAAATATGCAACTATCTATCTATATATATATATATAGTCAAATACTGAGCACTTCATTGGGAGAAATTCTATAATTTTATGTATATATGTATATTAATAGCTAGAATTATTATTTTACTTTATTTTATAATAGATAGATACATACATATTCTATAAATCACAAAAAGTATCATAGATTTAGGTGTTAACAAGACCGTTGCACAGGTCCTAATCACACATATCCTGAAGCCATCATAAAAATACAGTATGTGGAATTAATAAATACTAAACTCTTCAATTACCTTTGGGCTAAGAGATTAGTCATAAGAAATTTAGTATCAGAGATACGGAAATTGAACATATTAGGTTGGTGCAAAAATAATGACGTAATAATGTCGTTTTTTGACGTTAAAAAATACATCAAAAAACGACATTATTACGTCATTATTTTTGCACCAACCTAATAGAATAGGCTGTTGTTGGGATAGTTTCATTCAATAATGCAAGTTGCTACAAAACCAAATTATTAACCTAAAATCTTGATGTTCTTAAAGATTATCATCAGATCAAGACTTTCATGTGGATGTCATGTATGGCATCAAATTCATTCAGAAATATCTAAACTGTCAGCTGTATACAACTACTTTCTAAGATCAATTCTTAAAAATGACTTGGTCTCAGTAAAGACTATCCTTCTTCAAACAGAATCTCAAAGAATTGTACCAAATTACAGAAATACACCACTTAATTACTTTCAACAGCAGTAACAACTAAAATCGGTAGTACATATAGCTGAAATGATAATAATGTTATAATCAAGATGTTGACATTCCACACTACCACAAACAAAAAGCAAGGAAGGAAACCCTTAACAATTCTTGAAAGAAACCTATTTTCCTAAACATATTGTTTTAAGGGAAAGATTTTATAAATTTCAAGCAAAAGCATCAATAGCTGTTTGGTCAATGAATACAGAATATTTCCTTATAAGGAAATAGTTTATATTGACATTATCATTGACTATGACTAAAGTATAGTATCTGTTCTTCTAAAAATGATTAAATCATTATAAAATTTTATAGAAATTGTCCAAAATATTAATTAGTATATACACAAGGAGAAAAACCTCAAACATTAATTTTGTGTTAGTATGTGACAATCATAAGAGTTCTAAGAAAGATTATGTACTTAGATAAACCCAAAAGTATAATCAGATCAAAGAAAAACCACTCAGCTTTTTGTCTATCTTTTTCTGTCATTTATTTCTTGTCTGCCTTATCTCAATTTTCATATCTTTGCATTTCTTCTGTTTTTTTTTTTTTGTTCATATAAATCATATTTTTTTTTCTTTTTCTGTATCATCTTTGTTACACTCAATCTCATCGACATTTATTCTTATTTATTTTTTTGAGATTTTTTCTTCAAGAACTTTATTTTTTTTCCACACATTTTTCTTCCTTCTATCGTTCTCATTTTTCCTAAATTTTTTAATTTGTTCCTTTTCTTCCTTCTCTTTCAAATCTTCTTTCAACTTTTCTCTTCACCCCACACCCCTCACTGTAATGCACATCTTCTTGTTAATGTCACTCTTCTCTGTATAAACAAAAAAAAGAAGACGATTCTTTGCTTGACTATTATCCACTTTTCCTGTATTTTCCTAAAAAAAAAAAATTCTTTTTCTTTTATTTTTTTCTTTCTCTTCTTAAGAGATCTGATTGCAATCAGTTGAAAGAAAGAAACTTTTTATAAGCTTCTAAAGCAAAATGCTTGTCAGTTTGTTTTTAACCTAATTATACAAAGGAGCAATTAGATTTTTTGATCACTGCAGGATTTACTTCCTTGTCCAGGTAAGATCTTCAAAGAAAAGAGGTCATCTAAATCAATGGTCCTCACTGATACAGGTGAGAACCAGCAAAGAACAAAAAAAAAGGGGTCCCGGTAGAGAAAAAGACAAGGGCAATTGCATTGGGATAATTCTACGACTTAAGATTACAATTTTGATGTTTTTGCATTCTGCTTTTATCTCATTTTTAAAATTCTACATTTGAGAATGGTGTGTATGTGTGTGTGTGCATAAAGAAATTAAGAAAACAGAATCCCTTATTATTATTATTGTTGTTGTTATCTATGGGCTGAATATTCAGGCAGTGTAATGGTTATCAGTGGAATAATCATACAAAGTTCAATTTCTGAACAAGTCAGTTTCACTCACTTCAAACTTATACCCTTAGAAAATGTATGAATTTATCCTTCTCCAGCTGTGGATTAAATAGCAAGGCAGACTCGGCTCTGTTGCCTTGGCTGTCAACCAATCTAGGAAAAGGAAAATTTTTAATCCAATCTACCATAAATAATTGGGTGTATTGGGCTCTTTAAGAGCTTTGGTAGCCAACCAGTTTTGGAGGAGAACAAATCTGAATTCAAAACAAACCTCAAGAGAGCTAGGTTCCACTAGCCTATCTTCCCCGCAACACGCTATCACTACACTTGTAGTGTATATGTTGCTCCTAAGATCCTAATCAGTTAAGATATTAATTATTGTGATTATGTCAAATTTCTAATTACAAGCTTGTTAATATTTATTGATAATACTCCCACTCGTATATTAAATATATTACCATCAAATTTTCAGGGTGGGGACCAAAAATTGCTTCGGTAAATACTAAAACTAATGATCCCCAAAAAAATGAAAATAAAAAACATAATTAAAATCCCAAAATAAATGAAAAAATAAAAATTTTTTCTTATGTATCAACTTATCTCTCCATTGTTTTTAAAAATAACTATCTTCCTAGTTAAATACAAACCAACACACACACATATATATATATATATATATATATATATATATATATATATATATGTATGTATATGTATATATCAAGTATGTGGTGCAGTTCAATTTACATTACATGAATCATTGATACAAAAAACAGATATAGAAGTTAATGATATAAATTGTGAGAACACATCTTCGCAAACAAATTTAATAAAGTGCATTAACCCCAAACCTGTAGATGAATGTTATGATCCCTGTTTATAAATTCCAGTTGCATAAGGTCTTTTTTTTAAATTTTTTTTACAAGATTTCATCTGTTCATACAGGCATCATCAGGTATGGAAATAGATTTGTTTTTGGTTTTTACTTCTCGGTAATAATGATATCTGTATGAACAGATGAAAGCTTGTAAAAAACTAAAAAAAGACCTTATACCTATCTATCTACCTATCTATCGATCATTCGGTTCATTATCTATCTATCTATTATTCGGTTCATTATCTATCTATCTATCTATCTATCTATCTATCATTCGGTTCATTATCTATCTATCTATCTATCTATCTATCATTCGGTTCATTATCTATCTATCTATCTATCTATCTATCATTCGGTTCATTATCTATCTATCTATCTATCTATCTATCATTCGGTTCATTATCTATCTATCTATCTATCTATCTATCATTCGGTTCATTATCTATCTATCTATCATTCGGTTCATTATCTATCTATCTATCATTCGGTTCATTATCTATCTATCTATCATTCGGTTCATTATCTATCTATCTATCTATCTATCTATCATTCGGTTCATTATCTATCTATCTTTGACTTTTTACCACCCCACTTGTGTCTCTGCTCTGCTCTTCCATCCATCCATTCACTCACTCACTCAGTCAGTCTATCTTTGTTCCATTTCCTTTCAGGGTGTTAGCAATCATGGCTCTCCACAACTTTCTGTCCTTAGTAAGTTTTGTGCTTAACCCTTTTCTGTCAGTCATTTACACAACCTCACTAGGTAGGTTATGCATTGTTTTCCTCTGCCTTCAATGTGTCCTGTGAGTGCCTAAATTTTTAAAAGCCTTTTTTTCCTCATTATGTACCCTAGAAAATTTCAACTGTCTCATTCTGATATTAAGTATAAGTCTACTTTTTGTTTTAATTTTCATTAAAACTTTGGCGCCGCTCACATGTTCAATCTATAGTATCCTCATCATCCTTCTGTATAACCACATTTCTGTTGCTTCAAGTCTCTTCTTCATCTGTGAGGAGATTGTCCAGCAATCACTGCAATATAGAAGGACTGACATTATGTAACAGTTCAGTGCTTTTTTCTTTGTTCCTAACAAAATTTTCCTGTTTCTTAATACTTTGCTTAGATTTTGAAAGGCATATTTCAATATCCCAATTTGCCTTTAAATTTTGGGGTTACACTTTTCATCTACTGTTAAAACACTTCCCAAATATTTAAAATGTTGTACTTGATGATTTGGGTATCTCCAATTTTTAATTTGCATGTTGGACTTTTGTTTTTGAATACCTTGCTGAATTAATCAGCAAAATTTTACTCCCAAAATATTTGATCAATGATCAGATAAACTATCATGACTGATGAATGTTATTATTCAATGTCGACACACTACAAACTAACACACATTAGTATACATAATGATAAATTTATATATGAGCATGTTGCTGAGTGGATAAAATGTTTGCATTCTGACCATGTAATCCTGGTTCAAAATTCACCATGGTCAATATATAAGGAAGGTGATTTCTTTGGTTGTCAGGCTGGGGATCCCAGTGTGTGGGTTGATCCAAGCCTTGTGAATGAAACTGGATAGACAGAACCGTTCATTGATGGTTGTGTTGGCAGTAAGTCACAAGTCATCATGACCAAGAGTTTGGGTGCACTGGCCTTTTTACTCTTGATGTCTGCAACAGGAACTGACTCGCCTCTCTAGCAGACTGTCTAGAAAACTAGAAAACAAGTAGTCAGTCATTAGATCTATATAAACACTTTAAACTCACTTATAAGCTTTCTTTTAATTTGTGCGTGTATTTATAGAACTAGAGAATTGGTGTTATGTTTAAGTGTATAGAAAACAGAATTAGCAAACAACTATACATATACATACATTTATATTGGTCACACCACAAACTCGCTTTCACAATGCTTGACTCGACATTTGAATGATAATTCTAACATTTTTGGGCATTTAAAACATGCCTGGCCACATGCACAATTCCGGAAAATCCTTGTTGAAAACACAACTATACTTAAACATGAAAACAATAAACAAAAACTAAAAATTCTTGAAGCTATATATATAAAACTGTTGAAACCTAACCTGAACAAAATAAACTATGAAAAACTCCACAAATATACTTAAATGCCTATAATTGATAACAGAAGCCTTTGATTTATACCAACAGTTTCCCATACTTAACACCTCTCATTTTCACTCTCATGTGGTCATGTGTGATGTGATGGACCGAAGTGCGATTTTCACTTCCAGAGGCTCATATGCATGAGTTTGTCGTTGCTTGTAAATCTTCCATGCAAACAAAACAGACTATCATTGTTGCTATGCCCATGTATTGTTTAATTTATTGTAATGTACTTGTCATCTCTGATGATGGCTTATGTAAGCCGAAAGATTAGATAGGATTAAAAAACATGTATCAATATGGTGATTCTCTTTTGTCTTTCAATGATAATGTTATTAAGCTTATCAGATGATATGAAAGGAAATTGCTTAAAATAAATAGACAAAACTTATCTATATTATTTAATGAAACATGCATTAATACACACACAC
The DNA here is from genome assembly GCA_963932145.1 of Acanthosepion lycidas. Lineage (NCBI taxonomy): Eukaryota > Metazoa > Mollusca > Cephalopoda > Sepiida > Sepiidae > Acanthosepion > Acanthosepion lycidas. Next base: position 43,065 of record CAWVQA010000809.1, read on the forward strand.
ACACATATATATATGTATATGTGTAAATGTATTATATTTATAGAGGAAGGGTGTTCAATATCAGAGATAGAGTGCTTATAAATACAGACATTGTCAGTATAGGAATCGGCACTGTCTAGTGACAGTAGGTAAACTAGGTAACTGTAACTAAAGTTAGTTCAGAGCTCATGGTTTAATAAAAATGTTGGATTAAAAATAAATCTATTAATTTTTTTAAACACATACACACACACATATATATATATATTCATGAATTATTCATACATAAAACAAATACAAAGGTTAATGATTAAATGGCAAGAAATCCATCTTCGCAAACAATTCAATGATATACAAAAACCCCGAATCTGTTTATGAATGAAAAGATCCTGTTTTATAAATTATGTTTGTCCACTTATTACTGAGAGTATAAACAAGAACACAATATTTCATACCTGAGGATGTCTGTAGGAACAGACGAAAGCTTGTAAAATAAAAAGATCTAATGCGACGGAAATTTATAAAACAGGATCTTTTCATTCATAAACAGATTCAGGGTTTTTGTATATTATTGAATTGTTTGCGAAGATGGATTTCTCGCCATTTAATCATTAACCTTTGTATTTGTTTTATGTATGAATAATTCATGAATTTGTAAATTGATTACACCTTTATTGAAATATATATATATATATATATACCTAAAATTGACTACTTTTTAAGAGAAATAGTGAATAGATAAACATCTGTGATTTTATTTGATGTGCAGGTGGATTAATGGTTATTGGTCGGAAAAATGGAAACCAAAATATTCAAATTACACACAAGTCTGTTGTGACTATATTAATGCCTGTGGGAAAGGGGGGGGTTCTCTAGTTTTGGTTAGCAATGAACCTAGGAGAAGGACAGCTCTAAATTCAATTCCAAATGAGGCTAGCAATTCCACTCCACAAAAACCTCGTCATTATGGAAACCACAGCAGCAACACCCAGTATGTTGATACTATGACCCTATACTCCATGAGGGTGAGCTGAGCTGCCAGGTTAACAACAACAACAATATATATATTTTTAAAGTAATGTTTTTTTAGTTTTTTTTTATTAATCTGACAGATTTTATCGTTTTAAACATTACTTTTAGTGGATAAAATCTGTTGGATTAATAAGTAAATAAAAAAAAATGAATTACTTTAGAAATTGCTTTGTTTATGTTTGGATACAAAACTGAGCAGATATGAAAATTTTGAGAGTTTGTGGTGAGAAAGATTTTGCTTAAAAGCATTATTCAGCCTTGCTTGATTAATAAAAATTCTTCATAGCTCACTCAGTTAGAACATGTCAGATCTAATGGTGTTTCCTTCTGCCCAGAGGAACAGTTTCAATTCCAGCCAGAAAGAACATTTTTCTTTAATAAGATTTCTTGAATATTAAGAACAGTAGATGAAAATAAATAAATATAATATTTAATAAATAAATAAAGCATCTACTCAAATATGAGCATCCATTAAAAATAACTATATATATATATATATATATATATATATATATATATATAAAAAAATATAAAAGTGAACATTGAAGTCAACACTCAGAGGCGATAGGCTGTTTCATGCTGGATGCGATCATCAGGCCACGAATGCTGGATATTTCCTCAGCTATTTATATATATGGGTCAGTGATGCATTGTGGGTAATCTATTCTGGCAGTTATTTTGTGGGAATGTCTTATTTGTTTATTTATTTATTTGTTTGGGTTAATTTATTTTACTTGTTTTTCATTTTGTATTATTTATCCTTTTCGTTTTTTGATGCTTTATTAACATAGTAAAAAATTTGTGGGGTGGGGGATTTGCTTAGGTCGCTTATTTAATAGTTTGCTTTGGTCTGGGAAGATGATTAAAGCTATTTATAGCACACCTTAAAACTATATTTCTTCATACATATACATATATATATATATATATATAAATTTTTGAATGGTAGTTTAATTTTATGGCTTATCCACAATACTGAACACACAGCCTCCACAAGTATAACTAATTTAATTTTATTCAACTGTTTTTTACTTCCTGTTCTGGAAAGCAAATGTCTTTGAAATCATATTAGCCATTTTATAAGAGAAAGATCATATTTTTGCAAATACTTGCTTTCTGATGAAATTTACTCAAATTAAAATATTGCTTTAAATATCAAACAATCATTAAATGAATTCAAAATGCTTGAAAGAATAAAAACAGTTGAATGTCTTTAAATCATTAAAAGATACATAATTATCATGATATTTTAATGTGAGCATCTTTCATTCTCCTATCTTTAAAGTACCTTTAGCCCTTGGCATTGAGTTAATATTAAAGAGATTATAGGTTAATAAAGAATTTAGAAATTTCATCATAGATATTTTTATATTCTCTTATGACACATGACTTTCTTGCTATTTCTTATTTGTCAAAAATGTCTCGTTATAAAATGATTATTACATTTTTAATACAGTTCTTTTCACTCTTAACTTCAAAATATATAATTCTTTATATCATCATTCATCATCAGTTATTGTGAGTCCACTGCTGGTCAACAGCCTTTTCCAACTTCTTCCTCAACAACTCTAATCATGTTATTCTCTGCCATGTCTGACCAAACCCCTTTAACTAATCTCTCCATCTTCTGCCCAGTCTATAAAATTTGTTATCCATTATTTTGCTTCTTTGTGCTGGTTAGGCAATTGGAAAAAGTGTGTCTGAAAATAGGATAAATAAATGAATAATATGAATGAATAAAATAATAAATAATACACACACACACATATATATATATATATATATATATATGTGAAAAGTGTGTGTATATAAATATATATATATATATATATATATATATAATTATTTATATATTATATGCGCAGTACTTATTAGAAAGTGCTCAATATCAGAGATAGAGCTAACAAACTCACATCAATCCAACCAAATACACATACACACACATATATATATATATATATATATATATATATATATATTTTAAAAAACCCTCTCTGTTAAATTCACTCGTTATTACCCCTCTCCTTAGAACTAACATTCGTCCCACACTCTCATACTTACACTCTCTCTAAATTCTATTTTTATTTCCGGAGTAGTTTTTTTCAGTTTTCTTTTTGAATTTGTAGGTCTGATGAATTGGATTGTATTTACGATTCCAATGGAATAAATTATGACCATGGAATATTAGCGTTTAAGCCTTTTTATTATATCCTTACTCTGTCCTGGACATTGAGTTCTACCTGGATTCTATCCTCTCGGAATTTTTTATTCAAAAAAATATACATGTGTGTATATGCACCTGTGGATTTTGCATATATATGTATATTTACCACTAATATTATCTCTCTCTCTCTATATATATATATATATATATATATAATTGTGCATTTGGGCAGCAATCCTTCTTTTATACAAGTTTCATTAAAAATGACTGACAAGGTACTGAAGTTAAGTTTTTTTATTGAATTTTTCTTGTGTTCTTATAATTTTCTTCTTTTCTGGGCAAAAATAGAAATCATCCAAATGTTTTGCATGTTTGAGAACGTTCAGCTATAATTTTAGCCATTATCAAGGATGATTTTATTTTTACTTTTAAATGAATGTATGCTTTATTTTCCAAACACGGTCAGCATATTGTGACCATGTTCATAGTTGATATTATTGAGTGTAGGCTTTTTCTTTTTTTTTCCGATAATGCTTCCATTATTTTTAGCCTATTTTTATATGTGGATGAGGCTAGTATCTTACAGATCTGCAACATACTCATTGATAATATAAGTATAATAGCCTCATCCACATATAAAAAAAAAAGATTAATGGAAACATTATGTGCTGATCATGTTTGGAAAATAAAGCATTCCTATAACTCTAGATACATACATAATACACTACATACATTCAGTTAAAAGTAAAAATAAAATCATCATTGATAATGGCTAAAAGTATAGCCATAACAGCTCTGACATTTCTACATAATTTATGCCCAGAAAAGAACAAACACAAAAACAAAATTATATGAACACAAAAAAAATTAAATAAAACTTAACTACAGTATCTTGTCAGTCATTTTTAAGAAAACATGTACGTGCATGTGTGTGTGTGTGTGTGTGTGTGTATATATATATATATATATATATATATATATATTGAAAGCATATCTCCCAAGCCCAGTACTTGGTGAGGGCGGAGGATTGGCCGTTGATTCCCCCCCCCCACATACACACCAGGTCGACGCTTGGACATAAGGTAAGCCGTACATTCAGTTACCATCATGAGGAAGAAAACAGACAACCACTTGCTGGCCCATGTGAGTATAGTTTCGCTCTAGGAGAAACCCATTTACGTTTTTCTTTGTTTTTTTTCTTGGTTTTTAAATTTATCTATTTTTTCTCTCCCCCCACTCAAAGACATTTTGTCCCAATGATTCTCCCTTATTTGATAGTTTAGTAAGAAATCCCGGTTCGAAAGAAAAAAAAAAAAACAGGAAAAATGGAAAATTAAATGTCTTTGGCTAGATGCGATAATAATTCGGGTAAACTTATTTTCAATTTCTTTTTAGAATAGACAATGGGACTTATACTAAGTTAAAACTTAATGTGATAGGGTATAGCCAAATGTAATCCAGGTCTCCTTACGTGTTATCTCCCCACCCAATCCTTCCCTCTGTTTGTGTCATCCTTTTTTGTGTTATCTATAATAGGAGTAGGTAGTCTCTTCTACCACCGGGCAACACTCCTCCCCCATCGATTGGACATGAGTAGAGGCTTGTTTCTTGTCTAGGAAGGGGTTCCTGGTACTCTTTCTCTCTCCGGCCTCTGTATTAGTGCAGCTCTGTTTCTCCTGTGATGTGTGCAGTCTGTGGCATCACCTCTTCATTCTGAGGGTACACGGTTGACAGTTCTCTGGTTGCTGTTTCTGACTGGTAGTTAGGAGCCCTAACTCTTGCGTAGCGTCTTGAGCGGCCGCTCTGATCAACAGTTGTATAATACTGGGGTGTTTGTAGTGCAGTCACATCCGGTGGGCAGTCCTGAGGCCACATAATGATGCAGATTTATGCCAACTCCTCTCTGCCTGCGTCACTGTCTGTTTCTTTTACTTCGGGCCTTCTCATCTTACAAACAAAATTCAACATGACTTACAAAAACTGAAAGATTAACCCTAAACCAGCCTCTCAAAAACCACCTAAACCCCTCAACATTTTGTTCTCCAACATCCGGGGCATTAGGACAAACTTCTGCAGTTTGGAATCTTTCCTCACTACAAACGGCCCGGATATACTGGCTCTCTGTGAGACAAACCTTGTCTCGTCTATCCCCTCTTCTGATCTCTCGATCCCCGGCTATCTTCCTCTCCTCAGAAAAGACTCTCTAACTCACATGCATGGTCTTGGTGTCTACGTCAAGGAACATCTCCCTCTGGCCAGAGTGTCCTCCCTCGAATCGCCAGACCAGTCATACATATGTCTCCGACTCTCTCTCCTCAATGCGGTAAGCTATCTCTTCTTCCTTTACTGCTCTCCATCCTCTCAAGACTGTGAGATACTCGATAGCATTTCTGACAGCATAGACAAAGCTCTCCCCTTCCACCCGTTTGCTCACATTTTTGCATTTGATGACTTTAACGCCCATCATATCTTGTGGCTTAAGAATGCTACTACTGACCATGCAGGTATTCAAACGCTCAATTTTTCGATCTCCCATTCCCTCACACAGTTAACTTCCCCACTCGTTTTGCCTTCAACCGGGAAGGTAAAGCCTCTCTTCTCGACCTGTGCTTTACCTCCATCCCCTAATCCTGCAGTGCCTTGCAACTCTGCCCTCTTGGTAACTCTGATCATGCAGTAGTATCAGTTAACATCTCCTTCAACTCCACTCCCTATAAAGAACCTCCTACCACTAGAACTTTGTTCTACTATCAACGAGCTGACTGGGACGCGTTCTGTGATTTCCTCTGCGATGTCCCCTGGGATGGAGTCTTTAAGCTCCCCGTCCAAGAATGTGCTTCTGAAGTCTCTTCCTGGCTTAAAGCTGGAATCGACGCTTTCATCCCATCAAGGAAATATAGGGTCAAGTCGCGCTACTCACCCTGGTTCTCGGCTGCTTGCTCAGCCGCCATCACCCATAGGAACCACTACTTCCACCTATTCTGTAGTGACATGTCTGACTGCAATAGACGTCTCTTTGCCTCCGCCCATAACGAATGTAAGCGTCTCCTCAACGATGCTAAGTTACTATTTGCGGCTCAGATGAAGGAACGGATTGCATCTCACAAATTTGTCTCCAAAGATTATTGGTGTCTCTGCAAGAGCGTATTGAACAATTGCAAACCCTCTATACCTCCTTTATTCAACCAGATCGAAGTCCTGACATCCTCTACCGACAAGGCTGAATGCTTTGCTCGGAAATTTTCATTCAACTCGACGCTCGACTCTTCCGGTGTACCCATACCCGACTTCCCTCTTAAAACTGAGGCCATATTGAGTGGGTTAAACATAACCCCATCTTTGGTACTGGGCGTTATCTCCAATTTAGACCCCAACAAGGCTAGTGGTGGAGATGGGATACCAGCCATTGTCTTGAAGAAATGCACGTCTGAACTGGCACCCGCCCTTTCTAAACTATACAACTACTGCCTCAAGGAATCTTGTTTTCCTGACTGCTGGAAGTCCTCTTTGATCGTTCCTGTCTTCAAGAACTCTGGCAACCCCTCTGACCCTTCCAACTACCATCCTATCAGTCTCGTTCCCCTCTTCAGCAAAGTCTTCGAAGCCCTAATCAATACCGGGGTGGTTAACATCCCATAATCTGCTCTCAGACAAGCAATATGGTTTCTGCTTTGCCCGATCTACAGCCGATGTGCTTACAGCCATCACTGAAACAGTCTACCGAGCTCTTCAAAATAATGGGGAAGCCCGAGCCATGGCACTAGACATCTCCAAAGCATTTGATAGGGTTTGGCATGCCAGCCTTCTTCGCAAGCTCCAGGGTTATGGCATTACGGGTCGATTATATAACCTAATACGATCATTCCTGTCAAACCGTAAATTGAAGGTCATTCTCAATGGATTCTCCTCCAGTTCCTATTCCACGAATGCAGGTGTTCCTCAAGGCTCCATCCTAGGCCCCACTCTATTCCTTATCTACATAAATGACCTTCCTGACGCCATAAATTCCCAAGTTGGCATCTATGCGGATGACACCACAATTTATCCCGCTCTCACCCCTTCACTGTCAAAACTCCTAAATGTAGCCGTCTCTTCTACTCTAATAGCTTCATGTCTCGCACCTCTCGCCTGTGGAACTCCCTTCCCTTTTCCTGTTTCTCTGTGAGCTATAATCTCCAGCTATTCAAGTGTAATGTCAATTGACATCTCCAGTTGCCTTGATCTATCCACTACCCTCATCCTTTCTTCTATCACTCTGATCTTGCTCTAAATTTTCTGTAACCCCTTGCGTGCTAGTGGCTTCCCGCCTTGCTTGGGGTGAAATGCTTAAAAAAAAAAAAAAAAAAAAAAAAAATTATATATATATATATATATATATATATATATATATATATATATGTATATATGTATATGTATATATATATGTATGTATGTATGTATTAAGAAGTATACATAAGATCTTACATTATGTAAGATATTATGGATATTTCTTAATAGCTATATTAAATAACTCTGTTACTTAACATTGAGCACTGTTTTTTTTTTTACACTATTGAGTATTTATATGTATCTGTACATGATTAGTCACTTGTATACCTACCTATATTTATGAATTCAGTTATATACATTATATATATATTATATATATATATATATATATATATATATTTGCAATCTAGTGGATTGTAAATAACCTTCAGAATAAAACAAAAGAAACTCTGAAGGACCAGTTTCCTCTTCCCACATTTCCCTTAATCCCCTGATGACATATATCTTGCCAATAAAAACAGTAATGCCACTTGGTCTGAAGATCACACTGAATCTTGAAAATAACAGCCAGTATGTAGTGTTGATTATGTACACACTGTCCATATCTATATATAGATGTTTTATCTCTAATGCTGAGCACGCTTTGCCTCTAAATATAACAAATTTTAAATATTATATATATATATATATATATATATATATATATATATATATATATATATATGATCAAAATATAGTTTTTATGGGTTAAAGTGCTCAATATCAGATATAGAGCATATGTAAATATAAAAATATAAATATAAAAGTGGACACTGTTTCCTGCTGTGTTGTGTTTTGGTTTGACTATTTATATATGCTGGTCAATAGTGCATTATGAGTAGTAAGGTCTATTGTATTTTCCTGATGGTTAGTGGGTGGGTGGTATGTGGGCTATGTTTCAAATTATTTTAGAGGCTATTGATTAAAAATAATTGTGTTTCTGAATGTGGTTATTTGTTAAATTTTTATACATTGTTTATTATTGATTACTTAATTATTTGTTGCTGATTATTATTAATTTACTTGTGCTTATGTGTCCATTCATAGTTTGTTAAAATTTTATTATATACTTAATTTGTTTATTTAAATTTTTCTTTATTTTGTTTTATTTTTTTAAGGGGTTTGTTATCTTGTTTAGTTTAAAGTATTGGCTTTTTATAATGTTACATTATCTGCATTGTATATTGTAAATATTGCATTTTGCATGGTGGCATTTTACAAGGTTTTCATTTTTAGTTTTTGATTTTTAAGTAATGTAGTAAAAATTCGTTTTTGTGTCTGTGTATTGAGATAAGCTCTGATTATTTATTTAGTAATTTGTGTTCATCTGGGAAGGTGATTATAGCTATTTTATTCTCCAGACAAAGTTTACAGTTCTTTTTATTTATTGTCTATCTTTGGTGTAATTCATTTTTTGTTTTTAATTTCTCATATTTTTAGAAAGCATTGTGCTGTTTACATATGTGCTATTTGTAAAGTATGTTTTGTGTGCATAATTCCTCTGTTTTCAGGGTTTTTCAGTTACTCCTATGTATATTTTTTTCTTTGTTATCTGCTAAGTCTACAGCAGCTTAGTATAGGAACAGGTGAAACTATAAGAGTGAAAATTTGTTATGGAAACAGTGATAGAATAGTGATAGGCTTGTGATGTTGCACTGTGGGAAACAGGTTACTGAGTGAAAAATGTCATCTCTTATATGAGCATGTAAATGGTTTTGATATTCTATCAAGGCTGAAAAGTGAGCTTTGGACAACTTTAGCTCACAGGTGAAAACAATGCTCCATTTTTTGGTCTAATCTGGCTCTTGTAAAGTCAGAGCCTAGCATGAGGAGTCACATAAGTTATTCTGCTTTATTTCTCAAATATTAGGATTTTATAAGTAAAACAACAAAAAGAAACTTGTTTTAAATTGTGCCAAAGAAGAAGTATCGGTTAAATTTCTGTAATTTTCAATCTAGCATTTAAGAATTTTCTTCTTAATATTCCCTGGAGAAATGATTCTTATATGCCATCATATATGCTATCAAAAATTAAAGGATGTCATGTCTACAAAGTCAAATTAACTTATCCATCTTGTCACATTAGATATTTTTCAGATTGAACCCAATAGATGAGGATCTGTTGTTTAAGTTATAGAAATTTTGCAAAGTATTCATTATATGAATGGTGGAATATTTGATTCCAATATTTCTTTTTCATATATATATATATGGCTATTAAAAGTGTGCAGTAAAAAACTGATAGATCATTGATGATAAAACTTTCAAAGTCAGTACAAAATTTTGTAGCTCTGATCTTTAAAATATATTCCAGTTTGGTAAACTTGCTGTGATATTGTATTTTTATTCTCAGTTCAAATGTAACAAAACAATTTTTCCTATAATTTAAATAAGAGAAAATAATTTTATCATAATTACTGTAAAAATAACATTACTGATAAAGAGATGAAAAATAAGAAGCAGTGAGTAAAGAAGTAAAAAAAAAAAGAAACATTGCTTAAATGAAAAAAGAAAAGAAAGTGACAAGAAATTAATATATAAGAGAAAGAAAAGAAAGAGAAATGAAAAATAAGAGAAAAATGCTGAACAAAAAAGAAATAAGTATAAATAAGAAAAAAAATGAAGAAATTTCTGAGTGTTTATAAAAAAAATCAGCATTTACCAATTCCTATACATTTCCACTCTAGTATTATATTTAGTAATAAAAAGTCCGAAATCTGTAGAAAAAGTTTAAATTCTAAAATTTAAAAAAAAAAACAGAAACATATTTCTACATTAAAAACTTCATTTCCTTACTTGCTCTCCTTTCAGGGTGATTTTAAAATTTGCTATTAACAAGTCACATCAACAAGTTGTTGATGAAGTTACAAATCAGTTTTCATTGTTTTACGATGATGATCTTGTTATTTGTCTTTGCAATAGCTTAATGACTTCTTTTTATTAATTTACTGAGATGACCACTTGACCATCAATTTAAAAATATTCAATCCAATATCAGCAGAATTGAACCAGTGTCCTTTTAACTAATTTTAACTATCGTATTTGATAGCATTTAAGGTGCACTTTTTTTTTACTAAAAATATCTTTTTAAATTCCCCTGTGTCTTATATGCCATATGTAGATTTACTAATTTTATGAATTACTAATTTTTTCTTGATTTGCCTGGTTGAAATTGGGGTGTGCCTTATACACCTATGTGTCTTATATGTTATCAAAATACAGTAATTTTCTTCATCTGCTTTTTCTTTTCATTTACTTAATTCAAATTTTTTTTTTGTTCTTTATGGTTCACAATAAGAATATAGAGAGACACAGAAAGGAAGCATCCTGGATAAGATGATAAACTACATTCAACAGCAAGGCCTCTGATCAGGAGGTTTTGAGGAGCATGGAACCACCTCTTAATTGCTGGTGTTCCCAGGTCAACTCTGATCCAGGGTGGTAGCACCTGTTAGGGTTGCAGCTTTGGTCAAATAGTTAACCCCCAGACTGGGGTCAAAATACTATGAAAGTGTAAAAATAGATTTTTGTAAAAAATTATTACCAGCAATGAATTATTGAAGAAAAAATGATTACCAGCAATACATTACTACCAGCAATACAATTTTGGAAAAAATATTGCCAGAAATACATTTGAGATGGAAAAAAATATTACCAGTAATACATTTTTTGAAAAAAATTATTACCAGCAATAAAAATCTTGTTGGCACCCATAGAGGTTGATATGCCATAAAACAAACCAAACGGAAAAGAAACAGCAGGAACTCCTGTTGAAATTTTTAGGATACATAATGAGGAAAGAGGACTTGCAGAATCTGGCACTCACAGGGTATATTAAAAGCAGGAGGGACAAAGGAAAGCATCAAGTAACCTTACTAAAGATCTTGTATAAACTGAAACCAGAACAGGGATTGGGAGAGATAATGAAAAGACAAAACTTACCACAAGCTACAAATGAGAGGAACTTGTGGAGAACCATGATTGCTCACATTCTAAATGGATGCAGTACAATGAAGAAGAAGTCTTAATTAATTTTGTTCTTCCTTTATTCTTTTATTTTGGCTCAGTTTTTTTGTATTCTTCTTCTTCTTTAAAGCAACTGACTTTCTTCTTTCTATTTATTTTTTTCTTTCTCTACATTTTACTGTTTTTTTTTCTTCTTTATTTTTTATCCTTCAGCAATTTCTTTCTTTTTTTTTCTTATTTTTTATTTATACTTATTCTTTTTTGTTCAGCATTTTTCACTTATTTTTCATTTCTCTTTTTTTTTCTTTCTCTTGCATTTCCTTTTCCTGCCATTTTTTTTTTTTTTCATTTAAGCAATGTTTCTTTTTTCTCTTCTTTACTCATTGTTTCTTATTCTTTATCTTTTTTTATTTTTTCAACATAATTTTTCATATTTGTCTCTACTGTCATAATGGAATATTATTTCAGTATTTACTTGTTTCTTTTTCCTTCACTTTATTCTTTGTTTAATTTTTCTTTCTTTGTTTTATTTTTTTTTCATCTTTATCTCTTTCTTCAGTTAGTTCTCTTTTTCTATCCCAGACATTTTTTTGTTTGATTTTTCATTCCTATATCTTTCTTACCTCCCACTATTTCTTTTTTATGGTGATGCCTTGACATGGAACAACTAACCTTGATTAGATAGTGTTGACAACAACTGTGTTATTGCAGTGAATGAAGAGAGAGAGAGACAGAGAGACAGAGAGAGACAGACACAGAGAGGGGAGAATGCAAAAGATACTGGTCAGTTTAACTGCACTCTAACTGACCATATTCAAGGACAGAAGAGTAGAAAGATGGGCCTGGGTGGGACAGCTAAAGAAATGTCAGGGTGAGAAATGGTTCATGAGACTGTCCACTTCAAGCCATTACAGAGTCATAGACACAGGCCACATGTCCATGCAAGTCAAAAAAACGAAGGGTCATGAACCTGAATAGAGCAAGCAGAGAACTGTACACAAGATGGACAAAGCAATACAATAGTTGCTGAGTTAGCAATCACTAGTTTTGAAGTTATGGCAAACGGGCAGCCTGTACTGAGGTGGACGGTGTAATGGTGAGAATGGGTACAGGGAAGTGAGTGGAGGGTGTTAAGGATGAAGATGGGTGAGGGCTTTACTCTTCTTTGAATTAGAAAGCATTCAGGTACACTGTTTGTTGGCTAGTGTATGTATCCTGAATAATTAGAGGGGAAAAAAAGAAAGAAAAATAGAGAGGAAAAAAGAGGGAGAAATAAAGAAGAAAGAAAAGGGGAGAAATAAAAAAAAGAGAGAGAAGAGAAAGAAATAAAGAAGAAAGAAAAAAGAAAAAGAGAGAAATAAAGAGGAAAAACAGAGAGCAAAGGGAGAAACAGAGAAAATAATACAGAGAAATAAGAGGAGAGAGAGAAATAAAGAGAGGGAAAAGAGAGAGGAAAAATGAGGGGAAAGAGAGTGGAAAAAAGATGGGCAAAGAGAGAGGAAAAAAGATGGGCAAAGAGAGAGGAAAAAAGAGGGGAAAGAAAGAGGAAAAAGGAGGGGAAAGAAAGAGGAAAAAGGAGGGGAAAAGAAATAGGAAAAAGGAGGGGAAAAGAAATAGGAAAAAGGAGGGGAAAAGAAATAGGAAAAAGGAGGGGAAAAGAAAGAGGAAAAAGGAAGAGAGAAAATGGAGAAATAAAGAAGAGATAAGAGAAAAAATAAAAAGGAAAGAAAACAGATAAATAAAGAGTAAAGGAGAGAAAAATACAAAGGATAGAAGAGAGGAATAAGGAGAAACAAGAGAAAATAAATAGAAAAGAAGAGAGAGAAATAAAAAGGAAAGAAAATGGATAAAATAAAAGTAAAGAGGAAAAAAGGGAGAGAAATAAGGAGGAGAGAGGATAAAGAAATAAAGAGGAGATAAGTGCAAGAAATAAGGTGTGGAGAAAAGACTCATTTGAGTAGATATGGAAGATATGAAGGAATAAGAAGAAGGATGAGACAAAGTAAGGAAAGAAGAATCAAGAGTAAAAGAGGGAGAGAAAAAGGTTAAAGGTTAAAAGAAGAAGTGGAAAAAGGGAGAGAGGAAGAAAAGAGATAAAAGAATGGAAGAAGATTAAAAGACATTGTTTGGGAGAAGTAAATTAGTGAAGAAGAAAATTTAGAGAATAAGAAAATTAAAGAAGAAAAAGAAGAGAAGAAAAAGAAAATTAGAAAAGAAGAGAAGAAAATTAAAGAAAAATGAAGAAAATTAGAAAATAAAAAGAAGATAAGAAAATTAGAAAAGAAAAAGAAGATAAGAAAATTAGAAAAGAAAAGAAATTTAGAGAAAATAAAGAAGAGGTGGAAATTAAAGAAGAAAAAAGATAAGAAAATTAGAAAAGAAAAGAGAAAATTAGTGAAGAAATAGAAGGGAAAAAATAGAAAAGAAAAAGAAGAGAAGTTAATTAAAGAAGAAAAGAGAAGAAAATGAGAAAAGAAAAAGAAAAGAAGTAACTAATTAGAGAAGAGAAAGTAATTTAGAGAAAGAAAAGAGAAGTATACTAGAGAAGAAAATTAGGAAAAAGAAAATTAGAAAAGTAAATCAAGAAAGAAGCAAAAGAAACAATGAATGAAAGTGTTATTAAAAATAGTGTAAGAGAAAAATAGTTGAAAAAAGAAATAGAGAAGAGGGAGAGAAAAAGAAAGAATGAAAAAGAAAACAAGGAAATAAAAAAGAGAAAATAAGACTAGCAAAAAAGAAAGGTAAAGAGAAAAGAAAGAGGAGTAGGAAATGCACAAAGAAAGTGAATGCAAAGACAATGAAAACGAACTAAAAAAAGAAATTTAAAAACCTCAAAAGTAAAATAAGAGAATAAATATGCTTTAAAAATGATAAAAGTTGGAAAAAGAGAGAGATGTGAAATTATAAAAAATAAGACAAGGAGGAAGTCAAGAGAGAAAAATAATTTAACAAAAGGAAAAGGACTGCAGAAAGACAAAAAGGCAAAA